>JAJOZX010013843.1:0-79061 GCA_023014485.1 Bathynomus jamesi
TAGAGCTATGTCATCTACTCTTCACTGCTATATATTGCACTGCTATTTTGTGATATAGCTTTCTGAGTCATTTGAAGTGTACTATTATGTATATAATTAGCATTAACCAAGGAGGTTTATTATTCATTTGTTTCCTATAATGCAAGAGCACATTAACCGTTCCAAAAAGGGACCTCCAGTCACACCAGCTACCTCGGCCACCACATACAAAAGAACTCATTGATTTGTCGAGCAGCAGACCATTTCAGCAATGGTGAGCGACTCAAACAATCAAAGTTTTTTTCAATAATTCTAGATTGCACTCCAGATATCAGCCACACTGAACAGTTGTCAGTTGTGATTCGGGTTGTGTCACTGGAGGGGAAGCCCCATATAAAGGAACATTTCATGGGTTTTTGGAGGCATAGGAGTTCACTGGTCAACATTTGGCATCTCTGATTCTGAAGAGACTGGAGGAGCTAAAAGTTCCTTTCATGGACTGTAGAGGACAGTCATACGACACGGGGCCAACATGAGGGGAAAAAACAAGGGTGTTCAATCCAGGCTCCTAGAAATTAATCCCAGAGCTCTGTTTGTTCCATGTGGGGCTCATTCTCTGAATTTGCTTGTGGCCGATGCTGCTAAGGGATCTATGATGCCACAAGTTACTTTGGCATCTTGCAGAAGCTTTACAACTTGTTTTCAGCCTCCACACAACGATGGGCCATTTTGAAAAAAACATGTGAACATCACATGAAGATGTGGTCTGATACAAGGTGGGAAAGCAAGATCAGAGTGTGGAGCCCCTGAGATATCAGGCAGCTGCAGTGAGAGATGCACTGATCGAGGTGAGGGACCACACCAAAGACTCTGTAATAAAGGTCGAGGCTCAATCTCTGTCAGAGGAGGTTGGGTCATACCGCTTCGCCATTTGTTCAGTGGTGTGGCATGACCTGTTGTGCCAAATTCAGCATGTGAGCAAGCAGATGCAGTCTCCTAGTATGCACGTTGATGTTGCAGTAAATCTCCTAAAAAAACAGAGAGAGGTCTCCGCAATTACAGGGCAACAGGTTTTTGTGGCTGCACAAATGGCAGCCACAGATATCTGTGAACAAATGAATGTGGAGGCTGTGTTAAAACAAAAACGGCTGAGGTCCACAAAGCGGCACTTCTCCTATGAAGCATCTGATGAGCCCTTGATTGATGCTTTGAAGAAGCTGGAGGTGACATTTTTCAATGCAGTGGTTGATGCTGCAACATCAGCCATTCAGGAAAGATTTTCCACGTTGGAAATTGTGGGAGAGAAGTTTGGAGTGCTGACACATTTCCAAAATCTCACATTTGAGGAGCTGACAGAACAATGTGTGAACCTTAGTACTACACTACACTTTAAGGGACAATCTGACTTGGATGGCAGAGAGCTTGCACAGGAGCTGAAGAACTTGCCTGACTTGCCATCAAAGACCATATCCTTGCTTGAACTGCTGACATTTATCCATGAAAGGGAGCTCTCTGAAATATATCCAAATTGTGGACTGCTCTCAGAATTGGTCTTACTCTTCCAGTCACTGTTGCTGAAATAGAGAGGAGCTTTTCAAAGCTGAAGCTCATCAAATCCTACCTGAGGTCAACTATGTCACAGGAACGCCTTACCGGTCTGGCCATCATCAGTATAAATCATACAATTGCTGAGCAGATTTCATATGATGATTTAATTCATGACTTTGCATCAAGGAAGGTAAGAAGAGTCAGGCTTTAGATGGCAGTTGTGCTGTGGTGCAATTTATTTTGTTTCTTGTTCAAAGTGTAGCATAATAATTACCCTCTCTTAAGTGTCTTATTCTATTTATGTGATAGAGCATTTGTACAATTTAGAAATTTGATTCTCTAGTTTATTTATGGCAGTTGTGCAATTTAATTTGTATTTTCCTGTTCATAGTATCATAATTACATTCTCTTAAGTGAGTTATTCTATTTACGTGATGAAGGATTTGTAAAATTCAGAAATTTGAGTCTCTGTTTGGTTCTGAAGTTCCAACAATTAGTCCAATAAAAGTTATTTTGTGAAAGAGTTATGTCTGTCCTTTATTTTGGGGGGATTCGAATGTGTGTGTGTGGCGAACAGGGGGGGGGGCGCTGAAGGTGAGGTTCGCCCAGGGCGTCATGTAAGCTAGGACCGCCACTGCTGACAACAGATGAAATTCCCTTTTGCAGCTCATAATTGTGAGAGGATTGTTTCTGTAAACATTATCTTTCAGATATCCCCACAAAAAATAATCACATGGGTTGAGATCCGGAGAATATGGTGGCCAAGACCATCCACAGGCAAAACGTTCAGGGAAGCGATTCGAGATGACGCGATCGTCAAAACATTCATTTAAGGCTGCAAGAGTCGCTCGCCTAGCGCCTTAGGCTACTAGGCCTAAGCGGTAGCAAAACTCGCAGGTGTACGCTGTAAACTAATACAAAAATCATTCCTGTAAGTTAACAATATTACGAAATATAAACAATTTAAACTGTTGCGTCTTTTTTGAATGGCCCTGTATATTCATTAGTCATTTGTCATTCAAACAAAGACTTAATTAAGTATACAGTCTCTATTGTAGGTTCGTCACGGGTTCACATATTGAATCTTTTTCGAGTATCTTGACTAAATTATTTTTTGAAAAATCTAAACATGACCACTTTATTGTTTCTTTTCAGAATGCCAAATACCCAGATGACATGGAATGGGCATTGACGAGTCTCGCTGTAATAAACGGAGGTGCAATTCGCTCGTCTATGGATGAAACATCTTCAAATGGTAAAGGATAAAATAAATTACAAGTTTTACTGTACAGACAGAATGTTAGTAAAAATTTAATTTTTAATTTTTAATATGAACTTATCCTTGCTGAACCTGCAATAATGTATAACACCATTAATACACAAATTTTCAAGTATAGAATTACATTACTTTCACAGAATAAATTAAGCAGGAAGGAAAATCACTTGTTTTACGTGTGCAAAGTTTGTAATTAGTTAATAACAGAACGTGTTTATGCAACGAAAGAGTCTTCACTCTGTAGATTGGGCGTAGTACTGATCCTCATGATATGTCACCATTTACCTGTGGATCACGATTCAGCCAAAATGAGATATAGATGGCTCAAAATCTTACTCTTCAAATGGAGGTTCAAAACATTATCGAAAATTTTATCAGACAAAACACTAACCACTGACCAGGATGGTCATCCCTGATTACGGAACGATACAAACATCCTTTACTTAACGAGTGAGGTCCAATTCACGAGCAGGGGTTTGTAGACTTCGCAAATAATGTCAGTTCACCATAATGAGCTGTTCAACATTGTTTACTTAAATTGTACCCCAGCAGACGTGTGGTTCATTGAAAACCTATTTACAGTTGACACTGTAAAGCCAATGGGATTATACAAAGCCCTTTGGAATTTTGAAGGTCCCTTAATTTTTCCGACGTGTCCGACTTCACACCGAACGAATCCACTGGGTATGGAGAATAGTTAAATGAACATTTCGCAACCCTAATTGCGGCTCATAGTCAACACGGTGCAAGCGTGGGTAGCGATTTGGGATGCTAAAGAAATTAACGTGGTATTCATCGAAAAAGAGAACTGAACTACAGATCAGAAAAACTGCGGGTTACCTTAGCCTTGACATGAGCCCCATTTCGACATGTATGGGGGGTCCTTTGATCGTCGAGTACAAAAACGAAAATCTTTGACTCTAATTGACCAAAACCTTTCTCAAGTCATGAAGTTAAAAAACTCATTGCCTCTGAAAGCCAAAACGTACCCAAACCTTACGCGAGGCCCGTGGAAAGGTTACAAAATATTAATGAACGGTCTCTTATACTGTGTTTTCTCTTCTTCATAACTAAGTGTACGTGCTTTGATTGTTACCTAATGAAATATACCTCTGTTACAAGGGTGCTCAGTTTAGTCCGATGGAATCTGTAATTATTATTATTATTATTATTATTAGAATAAAGATATTTAAAAATATTATTTAAAGTATTCTATTTTCTGTTATAATTAATAATTCTGTAATAATTCTTATTTACCTTACTAAAGTTTAAGATTTGAAGCCTAACTGTCATTACGACATTTTTTTCGCCGAAACAATGGAGGCTGTAAATCTTTTAATTTAAGCTAATAAAATATTTATTTATTTATTTAATAATAATATTTGAGTTGAACAAGAGCAGAAAGTGTTGAATTAAAAATATGAAAGCTGTCATAGAGGCAATTTGTTAAAGATTTCATATAAAAAGTTAATAATGATATAAAATGTTAACTAAATATCGACAAATGAAGGCTAATTTGTATTTAATTTTCATTTATCCGCAGGCAGCATCACCATGGAGGACGTCCTCACAACCACCCCTTTTCAAAATACGATCGACATCGTCGAATTGAGGGGTAGACACATTCATGAAATGTTTGAACACTCCGTCAAGAACTATGATCCAATGGGATTGGATCTCCCTGGAGGTTTTCTTCAAGTCTCGGGTAAGAAAGGGAAGAAATTAGTTTAGTTGGTTGACTTTAGTTCATTAGCCTTGGATTGATCCCACTCACAAACCATACTGTACATAATGACATCCAAAACGAGGGAGCAGTTATTTTAGTGAATTTAGATTTGCTACTTTCGTTGGTGACCGAAACGAAGTACTTTTTGGCACCAGGGCCGCCGCTTCCATTAGGCGAGGTTAGTAAATGCTAAGGGCGCCAAAGATCTGGGGGGCGCCAGCGCCTCCCGCCCTGTGCACGTCTGATAGTATTATGTAAGAACAGTGTTCGGCACTAAAGCGTTAATCCGATAACAGTTAATTAACGAAGTTAACTTTTTTTAACGGCCTATTAACGGAAGTTAATTTCCATTTATCGTTATCGGACCAGTTAACTTCCGATAACTCGATATTTAGTCTGTTAAAGTCCGTTAACACGTTAACTGCGAGGAGTCATTCACGGAAGATCACCGCTCCGCGAATGAATTCAAACCGCCATAACTTCAGTCTGCCAATTCCGTCCTCTGCCGCAGTGGAACGGCTCTTCTCTCTCGGCAAGGACATCCTGAGGCCCAAGAGGTCAAGACTGGCAGTTGGGCCTAACTTTGAGAAGTTGGTCTTTCTGAAGGGCAACCAGCACATTGTGTCGTAGTCTTTAATAAATGTGCCTAAAATTTAATTTTACCTTTCAGTTCCCGCCATAATAATTCTCTGGTAAATTAAAATTTAGTTAATGGTTAGTGGTTACAAGGGTTTCAAAACATGTAATCAGTACATTGTTTATTAAAAAAAAAAAAAAAAATTAAGCAAAAAAGTTGCAAAACTTGATAAAAATACAGTTAAATACCTATTTATTGTTGGATTTTGCATAAATAAACATTTTCTATGGGTTTTAAAGCTTTTTTCCTTGATTTTTTTTAAATGTTAGTAAAGAAATAGTTATCGTTAACGGATTATCGTTAACTTCCGTTAACTTTGTAGTAAAATTATCGGATTATCGTTATCGGAGTTAAAAATTGGGGTTAACGGATTATCGTTATCGAAGTTAACTTTTTGGTTAACGGTGCCCACCACTGTGTAAGAACAACATGAAAAAATAATGAAGGAATGAGAAGCATAGACAAATGATGAAAGGTTGTACGACGTATGTACACCAGTTTAGCTTGACTGATATTTACATAATTAACTTATTCATCTTATTGGATCATTATAGACTTTCACTATCACGACCTTTAACCCTTTAGGGACGGGAGTCGTAAATAAGCGATTTAAAAATGTTGCGCGCACAGACGGGAGTCGTCAATAAGCGACTCGGCTTATTTACGGCTTAATATGAGTTCCGGGAGTCGTCAATAAGCGAATAACTGTTTTTATGTGACATATGCCCTTCTTGCTTGGAAAAAACGGTAGATACGTCCTTTTTGCACGCATATTTTAGCACTTTTGAGCGTTCTGATTTGTTACTACATATGCCTCGCTTTACTCGCTGTTTTGATTGGTCATGACACTTTCTTGAACTGTGAAATGATTTTATAATTTTATAATAAATGTATGTATTAGCAAATTAAAATAGATCAGTGTAAGGCAAATAGTTTCTTCAATATGGTACCTTGATTACTTTGTGGGCAAACCCAATCGTGAAGTGGGAGGCGGGTGGGGGCGCCAGCTGCAGTCCTGCTAAGGGCGCCAAATAGGCTGGCGCCGGACCTATTTGGCACTATGGTTAGGCTTAGCGGAGCAATCCAAGAATAAGCACCCTAAAGTCCCCAATCCAAGTAAAGGACCCCAGTTAGATCACAATCCAAGAAACAGCACCCCAGTTCGACCTCAATCCAAATTAAAGGATTTTAACATCAACATTCCTCGTAAACTTTGTCCATCACTTTTTCAATAAGATTCTTTCCCTTACACCAATTTATTACTTACTGGCAATGGATCTTCAACCAATCATGGTAACACTTCAGTTTGAAAAGTTGATGCTGTCTCTTGCCATCTTTGCCCTCAAACTTGATTTGGGATGCTTATTCTAGGATTACTCCTATATACAGTATATATATCGAAACCTACGGTAAAATTATTGAATGCCCGGTTAGGTTAATTGAATGCAAGGTTAGGTCAACTGTACGCCCTTGACGATTGGTTAAGTCGTAATATTTTCGTTAAAACTAACGAAAATATCACGACTTAACCTAACCAATCGTCAAGGGCGTACAATTAACCTAACCGAGCATTCAGTTAACCATTTTAGAGCAATTAACTCCATTTTAACTCCATTTTAGAGCAATCCAAGAATAAGCACCCTCGTTCGACCCAATCCATGAAAATGCACCCTAAATTAATTTGGGGTGCTTATTCTTGGATTGCTCCGGCTTAGCCTGTGGGAAAGTTGACTAATTCTGAAGCCTACACAAAAAATACGAAAGTATTTTCCTTCATAAATTTTATAGTGGATATGATTATGGATTTGCGTCATATCTCCTTTAAACATGCCATAATGTTCTTATACAGGGTGGTCCAAAAGTCCCTATTTATTTTGCTGAAAAAATAGTATTTTAGGATAAAAACGTAGTAATATAATTAGATGGATATTTATTTATCGAGTTTAGATGTAAGATTGGACGTGAGCACCATCAGTGTCTCCTGCGAATCCTAAAGCTGTGTACTGCACTGCCGAACACATTCTCAAGCATTTGTGGGGTTATTTTAGCGACTGCCGCGACAATGAGAGTTCGCAGATCCTGCAGGTCTGCAACTCTTGTTTTGTAAACCTCAAAAAACTTTATAAGTTTAATGGTATTAAATCCGGAGATCGTGCTGCCCAAATCGCTGAAATGGACGTGGTGGAAACGAGCCGTGGGCAGCACGATCTCCGATTTAACACCCTTAGATTTCTTTGCGTGGGCTTTATAAAGTCTGAGGTTTACAAAACAAGAATTACAAACCTGCAGGATCTGCGAACCCTCAATGTCTCGGTAGTCGCTAAAATAACCCCAGAGTTGCTTAAATGTGTTCGGCAATGCAGTGGACAAATGTGAGATTCGCAGAGGAGACACTGATGGTGCTCACGTCAAATCTTAGACCTAAGCTTCATAGATAAATATACGCCTAATTATGTTACTACATTTTTATCCTAAAATACAATTATTTCAGCAAATAAAACAAACAAAACATCTTTATTAACCTAACATACAAGTACAATCTTACGTATTATACACGTAAAAATGAGGCCAACATAACCACTTAACGGCTTAACCTAACATACAAGTACAAAAATAAGGCCAGCATAACCATTTAACCCAACAAACAAATACAATCTTATTATAACACTTAACTTAATACGCATATACAATCTTTGCTACATTACAAAAATAAGGTATTGTAAATCAGCAGTTATCTGACCCAAGACTGACAGATAGGGACTTTTGGACCACCCTGTACGTATGATAGGATGAGGAAGTTGAACGAAAAATGAGGAAAAGAGTCGTGTGTATCCCAAATTTTTCACCTGTAATTTAACTTAGGTCAGCCAAATAATGATAACTATATAGGGGTAGGGGCTAAATGCTTATAATAAAATGAAGTAGATCATCTAGCTAGGCTATTATGCTTGTTAGGCAGTTTATTAATTTTAATGTTGTGCGGCTGACCTTTGTTTTTCATACGACTAATGGATTACCTAAAGAAATCGAATTCCATAATATTGACCTTTGACCTTATATGAAAGTGGGTCTTATTCCAGATGGTCCTTAGGCAGATATTTGTATTTCAAATGAAAAGGTTGTTTACTATTTTAAATAAAACTGACTGACCCATACATACACTTTAGAATTTCAGTGAAAATTACTAACCTAACCTAACCGAGCATAACGTAACAACGTAATCAAACCGAACCTAACGTGACCTAACGTGACCTAATTTAAACTAACTTGACATAAATTTAATTGACATTCATAAGGTCGACGAGATTTTCGACATGATGCGAGTTCGGAATTTTTTGGTGTCGACATTATGCAGATCGACATTATTCCGCTACCTTTGCCTAATAACCTGCTACGTACACCGCTCAATATTTATTTCTTTTGAACCCAACGAGTGAAATATTGCACCCAAAAATCCTTATGTATTTCAACTTAATTGCGGCAGTTAGGGAGAAGTTCGTCAAAAAATTAAAAGTTTTTGAAGGTTCACAAGGATTAATATAAAGAGGGTTAACAAAAGTAAAAAAAACACCTTTGGTTTTTTTTTCCATAGTTTTTAATTTGATAATAAAAGTGAATAATAATAACGGATTTATTGAATGAATAGATTTAGAATCGTGTTGTTGCTATTACCTTTTAATTATGTAAAGCTGACACACGTTTTGGCATTCCATTGATGAGCTTTGCCATTTGTTCTTGACAACAGTTATCGTGGTGTCTGTTTACTTTTGTCAGACCCTCTGTATAGTTAATCTATTGAATGGCGTTCAACAATCGGGTGAGCTTTGATACTTACTGTAGCATTATCATTACGAATGACGGGAACTTATTTAATGGAGAGTAGAGTTTAAGACTATTGAAAGTACTTCAAGTACTAAAAGTCAATTAAGAAGGTGTTCTAAAGCGGCGGACCTAAACTTTTCCAGTCGCCCCGTTCCCCTTAGATAAGCGAGTAAATTCGTGTGCCCCCTCCTTCTAATAATGTAATTGGTACACAGTTTCATGAAAGGCGATTTAACTTAAAAATATATCGAACATTTTAGGTTATATAAAAAAAAAATGAAGCTCATTATATCTTTTAAATTAACCTTTAAATATATTAATTACCCTTCATAAATTTGGACTTTGAGTATCATAATAAAAGATAAAAAGACATTCTTATTTACCAAACTTTTTATTCCGGTAAAAAGAGATCAAAATAAGCAATAAATAACTCTTAAAAAACAGCTTTAATGAAGTATTTATAGTTAATTAATTTTATTTCCATTTCATGCCATTCTTCCTCACTCTTGTCATTCATTATAAATCTAATAGCGCACCAACCACCCACTTTGTGCACCACTGTAATCTAAAGCACTTCACAAAAGTGGTTCGGTTTAAGTAAATTATTTTTAATTTTAACTGTGATAAAAATAGAATTGTAAATTAGCTTCCATTAAAATTTTTATCATAATAACTAATTTTAATTTATCTTAAGGAATTGTTTTTAAAATATCCTACTACACATATATTACTTTTATTAAAAGTAATATCATTGACCACAGGATTTCATGTCGTGTACGACCTTTCCCGTCCTTCCGGATCGAGAGTCGTACGCCTGGAAGCGCGATGCGTTGCTTGCAGAGTACCCAAAATGCTTGAAATTGACAATGACCAAATTTATAAAGTCGCAATGTCATCCTTTACCGCCAGTGGAGGTGATGGATACTTCGTAGTGAGAGACAATAAAATCAACCATCATTTAACAGGTTTGTTTTGACTCTTAACTTTCATGATCGTCGGTTTAGCTTTTTAAACAATCTGCCAACATTTTGCCAACCCTTTCTTTATGAATTGAGAAATTAGTGAAATGTGAATGTTAGAACATCGTACACACAACCTTACAAACAGTAATGGCATTAATGACATCTGCAAATGTTTGTCACTTTGACAAAAGTCTCCTATCATGGAGGCGGGATCAGACCAACTCCACCTACTACAGGGTGTCCCAGAATTAACTATCTATTTCAATGAAATCGGACAAATTTTTTAAAAAACACACTTTTATTTATGTTTATCATGTTTAATGTGTGTTAAAAATGTATAAATTTCTAAATTCTTTTCATAATTTTATTTTCATAATTTTTTCATTATCTGGTCCAATGAAAGACCGTCTGAAGTCATAGAATGGCAGAGACTCCAAAAGTTAACGTGTGGCTTGGAATGACCAAATCCAAAATTTATGGCCCATTCTTCTTTTCGGAAGCAACTGTAACAGGTACTGTCTACCTTGATATGCTTCAGCAGTTTCTCGAACCACAGCTTCTTGATGATGGCATTCTTGATAATGTTGTGTTTCAACAAGATGGAGCACCATAAATTTTGGATTTGGTCATTCCAAGCCACACGTTAACTTTTGGAGAGTCTCTTTGCCATTCTATGACTTCAGACGGTCTTTCATTGGACCAGATAATGAAAAAATTATGAAAATAAAATTATGAAAAAAATTTAGAAATTTATACATTTTTAACACATATTAAACATGATAAACATAAATAAAAGTGTGTTTTTAAAAAATTTGTCCGATTTCATTGAAATAGATAGTTAATTCTGGGACACCCTGTATATTATTAACTATCCAATCAGGAACCTTGTTTAATTTCTTTCAGATATTAACCAGTCAGAAGGAGGAAAATTTTTTACATCTTAAATCACGTACTATTTCGTTGGAATACATACGAAATGTTTAATACTGAAATGAAAATACAAAAAATAGTGTTAAAAGTAGTATATAAACATTTTATTCACAACCCATTACCATCATCAGGTCAGCAAAAATAAACATTTGACAGTAGCATATTATAACAACTTGATAACATATTTCCAAATGAGTAGCAATGATCATTAAACAGAAACTATATTCAAACATTTCTATTATGTTTCAGGATTGCTGGATATAGATGTCGTATCTCAGTACATCCGACTTTTCTCTCCGATCTACCAGGGAGTCGAGAAGAGGATTCTCTTCCGGGATACTTCTGACCCCTGTTCCGGTTCGAATTTCAGTGATAATCCTAAACCAAACGAAGACCATAACAATTTTATAAATCGTAATCGAGATGGTGGAAGTAATGGGAGTTATTCCATGCATGGGCTGAAGGGACACAGTATTTACGTTTTGGGCCTACTAGTACATTTGATACTAACTAAATTTTTCTTATGGTAGTTCTAATTTCTGACAATTTAGTTTTTGATAAGAAACTACAATGAAGTGCAATTAATTTTATTCACTGATTCTAACATTAGTTTTCAGCAAATCATATAAATAGGGTGTCCATAAAGTTCAGCATTATAGGCAAAGTTTACTGACTATGGTTTGTTTAGTTCTATGATGCTGGACTTTATATACATCCTGGTGACTTAATATGTACTAAATGTTTTTGATTCCTCTTCATATATTACACACAATATATAATCCAGTATATTGTACACAAATAATTTCTTAACTATTATTATTATATTATTATTAATTAAAATAATATACTTATTTCTAAAAATTAGGATCACACTTGCAACAATCAACGTATTTTTTAACATTATTTTCAGTTGTCATAGTAACGTTATCCGTCGCTGCTGTTATACTTGCTTTTAGAACGATTCTCTCATATTCTGTAATCTTAGCAATTTACTTTCAGGAATTCGAACCAAGTCCATTTTATCTGCTCTTGGCCAGTTAGCTTTGGTGCCTTAGCAGCTGGATGTGTAACTGTTCGCTTCAGTTTGAGAGATATTTTATTTTATTTTTTCTGTAAAATAACATGACCATAGAGCTATTATGCTTTTACGTACATTTACTTAATTTTTGACAGTAATTTTGACAGTACTGTATTACTAAAATGTGGACCTGCTTAAATGTAGAGCAAAGTTGTTATTTAAATGTAGAGCAAAGTTGTTATCTAAATGTAGAGCAAAGTTGTTATTTAAATGTAGAGCAAAGTTGTTATCTAAATGTAGAGCAAAGTTGTTATTTAAATGTAGAGCAAAGTTGTTATCTAAATGTAGAGCAAAGTTGTTATCTAAATGTAGAGCAAAGTTGTTATCTAAATGTAGAGCAAAGTTATCTAAATGTAGAGCAAAGTTGTGATCTAAATGTAGTACCAAGTTAGTTTAAATCAATCTACAAGATACCGCATACTTGATTTTACTTCTAAACGTATCAAAGGGGATTAAGATAAGTGGTCAAATACGTAATGGCAAGGAAAAAATCAGGATTGGATTAAACATTCATACCTCAGTTTGTAGTTCAATTAAGTTATATTAGGTTCCAAGGACACTTTCATAACTAATTTATTCTTGTTATTACATTGATTATTACTGTTTAGGTTGTTTTATTGTTACTGTTTACTTAGTTTTATTGGTTTATTTATTTATTTACTGTTAAATCAATCGTGAAGTGAAGGGGAGGGATTTTTGTCTGTGACATTTCCCAGTAATGCGAGTGTTTTTTACGCTCAATTGCCAATTTCAGCCAAAGCCTATATCCGTAAATAGTTTAACTAAAATAAATGGAATTCATACATTAAAGTTAGTATTTTAAACTGACAGAATTAATGTTGACAAACAGTGTATATATACTGTATATAATGTATATATCTTACACTGTCATAAAAAATACTAGTACAAAAAATATGGGGTAAAGATCTTTTAAGTTTTCCTAAAGTCTCCGTTTAACATATTATTTAGTGGATAGGTTCAGATATACGGGTACGTACACTTTTTATAACAAGAATACCACTTAAGAAGGTCGCTGTCAGATGAGCTAATTTGGAAATAATATACATCTTAAAAGAAGACAAACTTTTAATTTAAATACGATTCTGTTTTCTTCTTTATATACTTTTAAGAAGAAGCAAGTTTTCGTTTTTCAGCAATAAAACTTTTAAAGTAATACTTTTCAGTAACGTGATAAATGTTTATTTAACATTAAACCCTTTTAACTTCTATGTAAACCAATTTACTTTGAGAAAACTGAACACAAACACTTAACAATATCACTATCAGGAGAGCAATGTAGAAAGTCACTCTGTCGCTCGGAGAGATCACAGTCAATTTTGGTTCAAATTTTGAAGATAACATGACAGGGTACAATAAATAAAAGTAATATTTCACATAATATTTTCAAAATTAAGTTCATTTTATAATTTGGACTGTGAAAACAAAACAAAAAAAAAAAAAATTCTCCTCAAAAACCTACTGAAATAGGTCCCCCTTCCTTAAAAGAAGAAATCTCTGAATATATACAGTAGGCCTATGTATTCGTATGTAAATACATTGTTTCAAATTAAAATGGATCTATAGGCCTTTCATATAAGATGCTCATGTATGCGAGGACCTGTAGTAACTACTGTATATCTGTAATGTGTAGTAACTGTACTCGTTACTAAACATTGTATTCATGGAAGCCCTTTCACAATGAATTCTATTAGACTTGAGTTAGAGAGACCTTTTTACTTTAATACAAGTACAAAGAACGCAAATTTCATCCGTTTTTAGGTTAACGAAAGCTGATGGGAAAAGTTATTGATGATAAAACAATATTGATACCATTACATTTGTATAATTTGGGCTTCGTTTGCTATTTTACTGAAAATTTACAGACGGTTGAGAAAGGTGAAGAGACACCTCCGGTTTTTCCATAGTGTTTGATTTGAAAATAAAAGTGAATAACTATTTATTGAGTGAATATATTTAGAAGCGTGTTGCTTTTCCCTTTCTTTCATTGGGTAAAACTGACACTTGTTCTGGCATTTCATTTATGAGCTTTGCCATATTTGTTTTCGAGGACAATCATCAGGGTGTCTATTTACTTTTGTCAACCCTCTGTATCATGACTAACCCTATGACAAGCTTCGCTGATATAAAATATCATAAAAATAGCAACAACTGAAATATTTTCATCGAATGTACACACAAAATTTAGCATACAGAATTACAGATACTGAAATGTGTTCAGTGATGCAATACTGTCCAAAACCAACGAGATAAATGCAAAAAAATGGAAATGAAAGATTAAAATATTTGGAAATTATTATTAAAATAGATTACAGAAATACAAATAAATTTAGGAAAAACATTCTGTTAAATATTTTAAGTTTAGAGAAATGAGCAAAGATTCATGAGATTCGCAATGATCACTGCATAATTAAGGGCCTATCGAATTCTCCTTTAAGAATAAGGTTAATAATTTGATATAGTTAACTAACTTAGGCCATTCACATTAAATTAAAAGAAATTATTATTCTCACACATGATTTACATAATTTGCATCTTTTTCAGGGATTGTAAGTTATCAAAATTTAAACCACTAAAGGAGAAAAAAAAAATATAGGCTATATATATATTTTTTTTCCTCCCTTTAAATATAACAAACGAACAAATTGTATTAGTCTTAAAATTTGTAATTATAATTATGTTTAATCACTTTTAAAAATGATATTTAATTTATGTTCTTTTTATATCTTTAGCCCTCCAAGCACCCCTTCTGCCCTCCAATACTTCCACCTCGACAACTTTTCTTTCTTCAAGTATCTCCTCCACCCGAATGTTACCTCCTACTCCTACTTCAAGTCCCGCCCCAATCCTCCCTCCGAGACGTACTACATCATCTGGGTTAACTGGCATTCGATTTCCCCCAAAGATCCCTACTAGAATTGCCCAAATTCCCACAAGAGGCACTAAAATTCCTACTATGGGCAAAGAGACTCCTGTTAGAGGCCAGCAAATTCCAACTAGGGGTGCTGCAACTCTTGTTAGAGGCCAGCAAATTCCAACTAGGGGTGCTGCAACTATCGTTAGAGGCCAGATTCCTGTTAGGGGCAGTGGCACCCCTCCTAGAGGTAAGCAGATGCCTATTAGGGGCATTAAGACTATTAGAGGTCAGACTCCTTCTAGAGGCACAAAAACACCTACTAGGGGTGAGCAGACCTTTATTAGGGATACTGAATTCCTTACTACTGGAACTAAAACTCTTCCGGGTAGAATTCCTATTCCCTCGCGCACCCACATTTTGGATGACGATGACGACGACATCTCCGACTGGATTTTCGATAGTGACAGTGATGACGATGACATTTCGAAGGACGACGACGACAATGACAATTCGTCAAAAGGTTTTGCACACGTTCACAGTCCCTTCCGATTCACTCCCCGCGACCCACTGTTTGTCAAGCCACGTGGTCAGCACCCTCCCCGGATAGAGGCAGCCGTTTTCACAGCTGAAAACACCAATACCCGAAAGAGGAACCGAATTGGGCAAAGCGCTAGCGCTCTTTTAAGGGGTACAGAGGGAGCAAAGCTCCCATCCCCTGTCAAAGAAATCCCAAAACATTCACCCACATTTGGGAAACCTTTGTTGGGAACCAAACGCGTTTTTAAAAATGTTCGTCCAGTTCAGAACTTTGGAAAAATAAGGAAAAGCGCTCATTTCTCAATTTTAAGCAGTTTCTTCAATTTCGGGGATTGCGGTAGTATTGAACTGGATGACCTCCCTTTTAAAATTGGTCAAAGTGTCGTGTAAATATTTTCGGATTTCAATTTGTATATTCTGTTTCATTATGTAAATTGTGTAAAAAGAGTTACGTTCGTCATTTGTAAATTGTAAATATTTTGTATTTATTTTTCAAACATTTTTCTTTTTACTTTATATCTTATACATATTATGAAATTTTAATTGATTATAACCACATATGTATCTAAAACAAAGTATTTTCAACCTTATAGAGATTATACAAGAGTAATTCAAGAGTTATGGGAACCTAGAAACTAAATCGAATTCCCTTTTCAAACCCTGCCCTCCTTACCCTCCCGCAAAAGAAAAATCCTTTTTCATTCCCAAATTCAAAAAGAAAAATCAATAATAATGATGATAAGTGATTAAAAAATCTGTTCTAATCATTTGTTACCAGTATTCAACTATTACGAGTGGCATTTGGCATATAAAATTCAATTAAATTACTTCCTAACACGTAAACATTTAGCGAAGATGTTCAAAAAGAAATTGCTATGAATTATCAACAATTCCCATGTATGTAACGAGCAAATGACTCCTACACATCTTAGTCTCTGTCTCTGGGGTCAAAGTTGGAAAAGAAAACTGTGATTGTGAAGAATGCGTAACCATCAAAGTGCATGTCACTATTAAAATAGGTTAACATAATAACTTTAATTTTTTTAATCCCAATTTTTAAACGACATCTATTTTAGAAATTCCTTTTTAATGTAGTTACCATTTTTGTTCTTAAAAAATTCCTTATTTTTCAAAGCTTTATTTATCGATCTCATTTAGGAAGGTTGCGGGACAAATTATATGATATAAAGGTGATCACTTTGCCTGCACGGTAATGCAGGCTACGTCGTCCTTGCGGTGAGAATGTGTGTGTATGTGTGTGTGCGCGCGCGCGCGCTTCCACAGTGTGTTTAAATTTCAAAATGTTTCAACAACAAAATATTTTACTAACCCAAATTTCTTCTTTTGGCCGTTATTGGACACGGATTTAATTCTTGTATTTATTTTCCCCAGTGTTTAATATAAAAGCATTCACATTTCTTATTTTTTTACTTCACAATAACCACAATTAACAACAATTCTAAAAATTATTGTTTAAAATTTCTTAAAAAATTGCAGTTAATTTTGAGTGCGGGACAATTCGCAATTTTTTCGATTCTTGCCGGACGAGTGGTCACCCTAAATAATAATAATAGAACTAAGGCATAAAATATATGACCTATCTACAAAATGTATTACCAAAAACAGCAAAATAATCCGTATGTAACATACTGTAATATATACTTCATGAATATATATATATATGTACAGGTGAGTAAAAAAAAGTTACCCCTTAGAGGCAAACTGTCATATTAAAAAAAGTAAGGGACTAGAACTCCCAAACTTCATAGATGCTTACTTTAGCATGTTGTTCGTCTTAATTGAGAAGTTGCTCGATGTGTCCCCCTTCCTGCTTAACGCAGGTCTCCAAACGTGAACGTCGCTGATCAGTACACCTATTTACATCGTTGAGACACCTTCTCCCAGCCGAGCAGAATTCTTTCACGTAGTTCATCTATGTCTCTTATATTGGTACCAGGGATGTAAACTTTGGACCTCAAGGCTTCCCAAACACCATAATCTAGTGGTGAAAGATCGGGGCTACTAGCCGGCCATATATTGGGTTCGATAAAATCCGGTGTTTCGTCCTCAAGGAATGTGACAGTTTGGGGTGCTTTCTGAGCAGGGGCTCCATTTTGTTGGAAAGTACTGTATATCTTTCACTCTATCTAACTGATATTCGACGAATTAGCGTTGAAAGATACAGTATACTTTCCAACAAGATGGAGCCCCTGCTCACAGAGAACGCCAAACTGTCACAATCCTTGAGAATGAAACATCGGATTTGAGCAGGAAGGGGAACACATCGAGCAACTTCTCAATTAAGAAGAACATGCTAAGGTAAGCATCTATGAAGTTTGGGAGCTTTAGTCCCCTTATTTTTTTTAATATGAAGTTTACCTCTAAGGGTCACTTTTTTACCAACCCTTTATATATATATATATATATATATATATATATATATATATATATATATATATACACACGTATTTCAGCTTTTGTATAATATATTATGCATTTTTAAATGGCTTACCATATACTGTCATGAAGTTAAGTGCGATACTATGATTTTAACTTCTATAAAAACTAATTATCAAGCTGCCAATGCGATAATATTTGGTAATTTAATTACAATAACCTCCTTCATAATGACAAAAGTCATGTGACAAGGACGGATCTAGGTGGGGGCGACGTCTGCACCCCTATCCCCCTCAACTTCTTGCAGGTGCCAGTGCTTTATTTGAATGATGTGTATGCCTCTGAAAACAAATTTTGTTTTTGTAAATAGATCATGGTTATTTTCTTTTATTCAAATTCTCTTTTGGGTCTTTATCTGTATACACTGTATTTCCAAATTTGTCGTTGTAATGGTTTTCATAGGTCCCCTCAGTACTGGTGCAACCATATCACTGTTTTTATCTTCATCTTATTCTGATAGTTCTTTTAATTCGCAAGATATTTGCAATTGCTTGAAAAGTTTCCTGTGATAACTGTTGTACCCAAATTAGATTTTTATTTTGTATTATATTTGAATGAGACTGATCTAATAAAACAATACAATTGGTTTTATACTCGCTCATTGGTGGTCTGTTTTAAGAAAGAATTTTTAGTACTGTCTCTTTTTTTATTTTAGGGGGGTGCCCTTTTTTTATTTGAATCCCCCTTACTGAAATGCCTAGATCCGCCCTTGTGTAACGTAGGAGACCTACAGCTTTTCGCCGGATGCGAACGCTGTATCTCCTAAATGAAAAGGATAGTCACCCGTCCAACAATTAAGCATTCCCAACGTCGCTAAACGGCGCTGATCTGGCAGGAAATTGTTAAATATCGCATAATTTTTTTTAAGATATTGCATTCATATAAAAGTTTATTAGCCAATTTTAGAACACTCTGTATAATAAGATTAAATCTTTCTCTTTGTTCAAATATAATATTTGCTATGTGCAATTCGATGAGAGTTGATTTATAATTTCCATTTACTGGAAGTTAAGGATCTTTTCCGTTTGACTGCCGCCATTGAAACATAATTAAACTTTTTGTATTTTTTGCAGGATTCACTCAAAATGGCTGTAGAATTTAATTTTAAACAATTAAGTAACATTTAATATGCTAAAAATATTTGTAATTACGTAAAATTAATATTTAGTACTTGTAGGTTATCTCCCCCCCCCTACCAATTTTGACAGAATATCACGACTTAACCTAACCAATTATTTATCAAGGGCGTACAGTTGATCTATTAGTAAATAGTAAATACTATTCCAGAAACAAACAATGTTATAATTAATAATAGATCAACTGTACGCCCTTGATAATTGGTTAGGTTAAGTCGTGATATTTTCGTTAGTTTTAACAAAAATTTCTGTCAAAATTGGTGGGGGGGGAGATAACCTACAAGTACAAAATATTAATTTTACGTAATTACAAATATTTTTAGCATGTTAAATGTTAATTAATTGTTTCAAATTAAATTCTATAGCCATTTTGAGTGAATCCTGCAAAAAATACAAAAAGTTTAATTATGTTTCAATGGCGGCAGTCAAACGGAAAAGATCCGAAGTTAACTTACATCATCTGTTCATTCCAAGACGGTAGCTTTCGTACTGATTTTTACGGTATCTGTACATATGTTAACGGCAATAAGCGAAATTTGACATTAAGCTTAATTCCGAGGCAATAAACTGAAAGCTAAGAATGCATATAATCATAAGTATAATGCTTATTTATATATCTATAAATAATAAATATAACCTAACACAACATAACCTAAACAGCGAGTGATCATTGTAACTAATGCTATATACATTCTTACCTTTCAGCTTATTGCCTAGGCCTAGGGATTATTTTTATGCCTTATTTGGCTTACTGCCGCTAACATACAGGGTGTCCCAGAATTAACTATCTATTTCAATGAAATCGGACAAATTTTTTAAAAACACACTTTTATTTATGTTTATCATGTTTAATATGTGTTAAAAATGTATAAATTTCTAAATTTTTTTCAGAATTTTATTTTCATAATTTTTTTCATTATCTGGTCCAATGAAAGACCGTCTGAAGTCATAGAATGGCAAGAGACTCTCCAAAAGTTAACGTGTGGCTTGGAATGACCAAATCCAAAATTTATGGCCCATTCTTCTTTGCGGAAGCAACTGTAACAGGTACCGTCTACCTTGATATGCTTCAGCAGTTTCTCGAACCACAGCTTCTTGATGATGGCATTCTTGATAATGTTGTGTTTCAACAAGATGGAGCACCATAAATTTTGGATTTGGTCATTCCAAGCCACACGTTAACTTTTGGAGAGTCTCTCTGCCATTCTATGACTTCAGACGGTCTTTCATTGGACCAGATAATGAAAAAATTATGAAAATAAAATTATGAAAAAAATTTAGAAATTTATACATTTTTAACACATATTAAACATGATAAACATAAATAAAAGTGTGTTTTTAAAAAATTTGTCCGATTTCATTGAAATAGATAGTTAATTCTGGGACACCCTGTATACTATATCGTCATCCTGTTTACAATGCTAAAGAGCAAAGTTTATTTCTTATATAAGTATATATGATTTGTGATACCCGAAATAAATTTTCAAGGGAGAATTACTTTTAATTTTACCTTTATTATTTTAGTTTAATGGTTGCAAGTTCCAGCATCGACATTTATATATAGTACTGGATTTCTGATCGAAATATTTTCCTTCCTGTGATTGTGTGTATATATTGTGTGTGAATGGACGTGCTGTTTTACTCTCTATTAAACACCCAAATTTGAAGGGAAAAATCTATTCGGCGGTTATTCTGTTTGCACCCGAAAGTGCATAAAGTATCAGTGAATCCGTGCATATAAATTATAAAGTGAAATTCATTAAAATAAAGAAAGTGCAATACAGTTTACATCATCTACCACCAGTTTTAACGTATATATTCAAAACGAAAAACGAAATAAGGTTGGGCATTCGTGAAAGTTTGAAACAAGGCAGGAAAAAGGTCATAAAAACGCAAAGGTCAGAAACCTCTCGAAATACACCCGACCATCGAAATATCGAAAGAAAGGAAACAGAAACAAAAAATAATAATAAAAAAAAAAAAAATAAAAAAAAAAATAAATAAATAAATAAATAATTTGGGTGGGCACGTTTCGTTATAGAAAATTACAAAATAAACAATAAACTTAAACCTTTGCAAAATATTTTAATATCTACGGACTATTCTCCACACTAAAACCAGTATGCAAGTCAACATGGCAGAGGAAGAAAACAAAAACAGAAACCTATGCATAAAATGTGCATTAGACTGCAGCCTACATGCATTAAAATGTGATGAATGCAGACTATGGATACACTACAATTGTAGTGAACTACCTATTTATTTCCTACTCATCATTCAAAAAGAAAATTCTCATGCTTTAAATGTGCTCGTCAAATTTGCGATGACTATGACAGGCAATTTGAAGAGCTTGAAGTAGAAGTGGCAGGTGAGTTACAGGAGGAGGAAATTATCATTGCAAATGCAGAGCTTGCTGAAAAAGTGAGAAACCCTCAGGATGAGACCCTAGAGAGAGGGAAACTGCGAGCAAAAAGGGCACCAAAAGAGAGAAAACAAGAACAGGAAATGGACACTAAGACCTTCAACAAAGTGAACAACCCCACTGTACACAGTCACCAAAAAGCCAAAAGTGAAACCAAGAGGCCAGTATGCAAGTATTACAGGAGGGGCTTGTGTAAATATGGACTTAAGGGAAGAGAATGCCCATTTGCTCACCCACCACTCTGCAAAAAATTTATACACGATGGGAATGGCATTTCTGGATGTAGATCCAATGCAAGATGTCCCTATTTTCATCCCCAAATTTGCCAGAGCTCATGGTGGGAAAGAAGTTGTTTTAAAGAGAACTGCAATCTGGCCCACCTGAAGGGAACAATCCGATTCCAACCACATCAAACTCAACGGAGAGAATACCAGGATAGTGAGCCTACTATCCCTCAGCACTATTTGGCTCAAGGGGTGCAAGAAAACCCAAGACCAAATACCATTCCTGCACCCAGATCTTATGCTGATGTAGCGGGTCCAGGTAAGCCCACTGGTGAAAATAGTACAGCAAGCAACCATGAAACCCCATTCGGGTTTTACCACCTCATAAAACAAATACAAGACATTCAAAGCTCACTTGGGCTCCTCATACAAAAGCAAACGAGAACCCCAGCAGGAACCCTACAAATGCCCTATATGTGGGAGATGAAACAAATGGCTCCACAAATGTATCAATAATTTACTTAAACATCCAGGGCCTTTACCCAAACTCAAACCATACCAAAGTACCTTACCTAAAGAGCCTAGTGGAAAACACTACTAGCAGTTATAGCCCTCACATAAACGCACCTGAACCCCATGATCATGAGTAGTGAAATTGAAATCAAAGGGTACACCACCCATAGATGTGACAGAGAAGACCGTCTAAATGGTGGTGTCCTGATGTACATCCCTGAAAACATTCAAAGTGAACTGCTCATGCAGGGGTAAGGTAAATTTAAGGTAAATATATATATATATATATATATATATATATATATATATATATATATATATATATATATATATATATATACAGGGTGTCTCAAAAGTCACTATCTATTTCGGTGACATTAGATGTTTTTTAAAAAAATGCTATGCTGGCATAAAGATATGTACTTCTGGTGCAAATTTGTGTATTTAAAAAAAGTTAATTGGTTTATTCTGAAGCGTTCTTACGCCCTCCTCAGTACCTACACTACTTCCTAATTTCGTATCGTCTGCAAATTTGAGATTGCACTTAGAAGCCCGACGTCTATATCGTTAATATAGATGATAAAAAGTAAAGGAAGACCCAGAACGGAACCCTGTGGGACACCACTGGTGACGGGCGCCCACTCCGAAGCCACTCCATTTATTACCACTCTCTGCTTTCTATCTTTTAACCAATCCTCAATCCAGTTGGAAACGAGCCCGGTGATTCCTAGTCCTTTGACTTTAGCTATCAATCTAGCGTGAGGGACTTTGTCAAAGGCTTTTTGAAAGTCGAGATACACTATATCTATTGCCCTACTTGCATCGTACAGTGTATGCATATTATGGAAAAACTCTAACAGGTTTGTCAGACAGGATCTATGTCGCCTAAATCCATGTTGAGAATAAAAAATTAGATTGTTAGATTCAAGGTGATACACAATAGTTTTGTAATGATGGATTCCAACAGTTTGCCGACAACTGATGTTAAACTGATCGGGCGATAATTACAAGGATTTTCCCTATCACCCTTTTTAAAGATAGGTGTTACATTTGCTAACTTCCAGTCGGTTGGAACTTTCCCTAACTCGATTGATTGTTTGAATATGGTTACTAAGTCGTCAACAACATTATGGCTAACCTCTTTTAATACCCTTGGAAGAAATAAGTCGGGACCAGGTGATTTGTATTTATTCATCTTATCAATTAATTGCTGTACCTCATTTCTTGTAAAACTTATGGTCTCTACAGGATTGTCACCATCATATGTAATCCGAGAACTTGGCACTTCTATTGTGTCTTCCTCCGTGAAGACTGTAACGAAGAACTCGTTTAACGTATTAGCTATATCTTTATCACCGAATTTCAGTACGCCATTTCTATCTTTTAAGGGGCCTACAGAATTTTTAATTGGCTTTCTGCTATTAACATGGGCAAAAAATTCTTTAGGGTTAACTTTACAGAGTGAGGCAACTCTAGCTTCTTCATCACGTTTGGCTGATCTAATTAAGGACTTAACCCTCCTACGTAGGTTTATATAGTTTTCTGAATTAGTGTGGTTGAAATGCGACTTAAGTAGTTTGTAGGCTCTATTCCTTCCCGTAATAGCCCTCCTAATTTCGTTGTTAAACCATTTCGGTGACGTTGTTGACAAGGAAACTATTTTAGTGGGTATAAAAGTGTTCTGTAATATTCTAAATTGATCCCTATATGAGCTCCAGGTGACATTGACATCCTCACTTATTAGAACTTCAAGTGTGTCTAAACTACTTCGGAAGCTTTCAAAATTTGCTCTCGAGAAATTCAGTCTTTCACGAGTCTTTTCGCGTGTATTAACTGGAACCCTGAGGTCAAACCTAATCAAATTATGATCGCTGTTACTTAAATTTTCACCAATAGTCAGGTTAGAGACTAAGTCATCTTCGTTCGTGAATATGAGGTCCAGTTTATTATTACCCCTAGTAGGCCCGTCAACCCATTGACTTAATAAGTTATCATTGGCAAATTCCAACAGTCTTGAGCCCTCAGCATCAGCTGTTTTGTTTTCCCAATTTACATTACCACAATTAAAATCACCAAAAATCACACTGATCTTATTATTCACTATTCTGCTTAATTTGTTATACAAGTTTATATCCTTATCAACAGGGTAGTGAGGTGGTCTATATACTAGAAGTAGCTGCACTACTTTATTATTTAGGTTTAGATCAATTCCCAACATTTCATGAGCAGATACGATATTACTGTTTACCGGGTGCAGGGAGTCCCGAGCATACAAAAGTACACCGCCGCCTTCCCTTCCGTTCCTATCTATGTGAAACATTTTGTAACCTACCATTTCAAATTCTCCTACAAAATCCCTTGATTCAGAATGAATCCAGGATTCCGTTATTCCGATGATATCAAAGTTCTCAGTTTTGACAAGCGCTATAAATTCCATTAGTTTGTTTCTAATTGACCTAGCATTGAAGAGCACAGTTTTGAGTGATTTTAAGTTGTGATTTTTCCTAACTGGCCTGAGTCGTTTCCCGACGCAGTTGAACTAATTACTGGGGGAGGGGGACTAACTACTGGGGGAGGGGGACTAACTACTGGGAGGGGGACTAACTACTGGGATATATATATATATATATATATATAGAGAGAGAGAGAGAGAGAGAGAGAGAGAGTTACAAGGAGTTACAAGGAAAAGAAGTACCTCAAAAGGCCTTGCGGCCCATACCGAGGAGGTACCAATGGCAACGGGTGCCACGGAAAATTTTGTACACACTCAAATAGTGTGCAAGATTTGGTCTAACCTTTTCTTGAACTGATCCACAGAGGAACTGTTCACAACTTCTGAAGGTAACCTGTTCCATGTGTCACAGATCTTATACGTAAAGTAATTCCCACACACACTAGTCCTAAACCGTTTCAAATCCAACTTCCAACCATTGTTGCGAGTTGCGTTATCATTTAAACTAAACATACTTCTAAACTCGACAGCGTTGAACCCGCGTAAGAGCTTGAAAACCTCGATCAGTTGACCGCGCAGCCTCCGAGTTTCAAGCGAAAACAAGTTCAGGGCGCGTAACCGTCGATTGTAGCCCATATGCCTAACGGAAGGGATTAACTTTGTGGCCCTCGCCTGCACTCGCTCCAGCCTCTCAATATCTTTCCTGAGGGTGGGCGACCAGAACTGCACAGCATACTCCAGGTGCGGCCGAACAAGGGAATTGTACAGTGAGAGCACAATCTCCTTGTTCCGAAACTGAAATTGCCTCCTAATATAACCCAATAGTTTCTGAGCTTTCTTTTCCACCTCTACACACTGTTTCGTGAACTTAAGGTCGCTGCTAATTAGCACACCCAAGTCCTTTTCTAAATCAGTCACCTCGATATTACTACCCAACATCGAGTAGTCCGACTTGGGATTGGCGTAGCCAATGTGCATCACTTTGCATTTACCCAAGTTAAACGGCATTTGCCATTTTTCGGACCACTCTCCTATCCTACCTAGGTCCGCACGCAGTTGCTCGATCGCTTCGGGCGTCCCAACATTGGCCCCAAGCTTGGTGTCATCAGCGAATTTGGCGATCCGACTGATGATGTCACCGTCGATATCATTTATGTAAATGATAAACAACAGTGGCCCCAAAACGGAACCCTGAGGAACCCCACTAGTGACCGGGGCCCAACCCGAACTAGCCCCTTTAATTACAACCCTCTGCCGCCTATTCCTCAGCCAGTTTTCAATCCACCTACCTATTTCCCCACCGATACCCAGCGCGCGCACTTTCGCCATTAGCCGGCGGTGAGGTACCTTATCAAAGGCTTTCTGAAAGTCGAGATAAAGTATATCAATCGCGCCCTACTCTTATCATACTCACTCAACATGACGTGGAAAAACTCGAGCAAGTTGGTGAGACACGACCTATGCCGTCTAAACCCATGTTGGGAGTCCCCAAGCAGCTTGTAGGAATCCAAATGGTCAACGATCCTATCAGCTATTATCCCTTCTAATAATTTACCTACAACTGAAGTGAGACTAATGGGACGATAGTTCCCTGGACTTTCGTGATCCCCTTTCTTAAAGATAGGGGTCACATTGGCTTCCCTCCAGTCACCAGGCGCCTGGCCCATCTCCAACGATTTGTTGAAGACTGTAGCCAGGTGGGGAGCCACCTGGTCGCGCACTTCTCGCAACACTCTGGGGAGAAACTGGTCTGGCCCAGGAGCCTTAAACGCGCTCAGTTTGTCTATTCTATCGGCAACGACTGTCGCGGTACATCTAACACTATCCAGGCCAGCACCTTCGTGCCTCACGCCTGGCTCGGGGATGACGCGGGTATCCTCCCTGGTGAACACTCCCGCAAAGTACTCATTAAGCACATTAGCGATGTCCGAGTCGGAGGTCCGCAAAACGCCGCTTCCGTCCTTTAACGGACCTATCATGCTTCTAATGGGCTTTCTACTATTAACATAACTGAAGAATTCCTTAGGGTTCCCCTTGCAGAGGCTTGCCACCCGTAGTTCTTCGTTACGTTTCGCTAGCCTAACCTTCGCCTTCACTTCCCTACACAGGCGGACATACGCTTCAGTGTTCTCGTGGGAACGATTGGCCTGGGGATTGGATGACAAAGTTGGTGCCCTCTCGTTCGACACTACGGCTTCAAACACGGGAAAGAACACAGGTGCATGCGTGCTGAGCGAGCAGGAACTTGGGAGAAGCCTCCTCTATCTGGCATGTCATCACCATGTCCTGGATCTTCTTGTCAGTGCGGTTTTCACGGAAGTCCTTGGACCGTCATTGGCACCCGAGGTTCAGCTCTTCAAGCGATTCAAGGCGCAATGGGAGTTTGTGAACCAAGAAGATTACGACCATGTCATGAGTGATGCCAACGCTCGTCAAATCGTCGAGGAGGATGCAGACTCCATCATCGAGTTCTGCAAGAAGGCCTTGCAGAAAAGTCACCCCGGGATGATTATTTGGAGCTCTTGGAACTCACCATCATCTTCCTCGGCGGAGTGCCCCCCCCCCGTAGGATTCGGTTCCGAGCGCCCGGTGCGATGCACCAGGCCCGCTGGATGTCGAAGGTGTTGTACGCCCTGAAGGTATGGATGTTCCGGCGGCAGTTACGGCTCACAGCCAAGGAAGAGGCCGGAGTTCGGCGCCTGAGCATGTTTGCCGTGAAGTTCTACACAAAGGCGTGGATGGAGGCCCCGAACGCGGCGAAGGCCCCCCTGAGAGATCTCTGGCTCCTCCAGGCTCTGGAAAAATACGAAGACAAGGAGGTGGCGAAAGCAGCCAAGTCAAAATTCGCCAACCACCTGTGGTACTTGTCCGAGGAGTTGGTGGCCCTGGCTCTCTTCGACGACAATGTTCCTCCGGAAACGAAGAAGGCGATGACTGCTGCGTTGTTGGAGGAGCCAACGGAGGAGGACGACCCGCCCAAGAGAGCGTTGGTCCTGGCATGCTCTTCCCTGTCATTAGAGATTCGTGATAGGGAGGACTCGCCAGTTCTTCGACCGACTCCAATTGCGACGTGGATTCCTGGAACAGGATGTGTCGAAATGGCCGGACAGCGAGCAATTCCAAGCGGCTGCCGAGGTGGTCCGGAACCTGTCCGTGACCAACGACCATGCCGAGCGGGCCGTGGCGTTGACACAAGAATACAACAGGCGCCACACGAAGAAGGAGGACCAGCTGCAGTACATGCTCCTGGGTGTTGCAGAGCACCGGAAGAAATTCCCTGATGCTCAGAAGGCCACGCTGCGAACCGGGCGACAATGAGTGGCGTCAGCACCCATGAGACCCCCCGCCCCTGAGTCGCTAATACCCTTAAATGGGGGGACCAGGAGGCTGGTATACCCTATAAACTTCAACCTTCATGAGCACAGGGTAAATATTATTATTTCTCAATGAAATTTTAACCACAGTTTTTATGGGTAACCTCACAGATTGAGGCCCTGGGAGCTGAATAATTTCAACTTTCGATTTTGAGGACCACCCTAATATATATATATATATATATATATATATATATATCGATAACTCTCATTTTTATTTTAGTAGACAGTAGTACCTGGTTAGGTTTTTTTTTTTTTTAATTTAAACTTTTTTTCATTAATTTTTGTGAAAATTTATGATTGTTGTTGTTATACTGTAACCCTTTTTTCTAGTGTGATTTTTAGCTTTGACCAATTTTCGACCCTTGCCAACAAGACTTCAGTGTTGGGAGATTAAAAAAATCACTAGTTGATCGCTGTTTCTGGATTTAACGCAGTCGCTCATTTTTGTTCTCCTCCATTATATCGTAACTATAAAAAACAAAATTGTTTCATTGTTTATCATTTTTTTTCTCTTATTTTTCTTCAAAATACTTAGAATTTGTTCCATTTTTTTTCTCATTTCTTGTCTCTTACACGGTTATTTTTGTTTTACACACACTTTCGTGACAATGACACGTGTTAGGATTAATGATGTCCAAACCATTACCTGCCGTGACATACACTAATGTTAATTTTGTAACCCCCTCTTCAATACTGAAACATATAATTGATGTCCCTCATTTTCGTGGTCGCATCAATAATAAATTAGTAGAGCCCTCCCTTAAGGAGTGGTTCGGTAAAATAGACGATTCGTTGAGGGGTTGCCAGGCTACAGATGCTGATAAAATTGGTTTTGCTTTTAATACTTGTGACCCAAATCCTGGTGTTGCACGTGCATTCGTACTTATCTCATTAATTGGTCCAATGGACTAGTATATCATGTCTCTTGGGTAGAATTTAAACATTTTTGGTACGATATATATAAGGTCTGCATACAATAACAGAGTACTATGAGAAGCAGGGATCTTTCAAATGGGTCATTGACGTTAAAAGTATAAAAGACAGCAGAACATGCTAGTTCTGGATTTTCCTTCATTCTCTTGTTCATGAGTCATGTCACTACCCTTCAATGTTGCGTGAAAATGTATCTCCCGATAATGTTGTTCCTGTAGAGAATCAGTGTGATTCCATTGACCCTTCTGGTCTGGGTAGAAAGGCGTTGAATGTACCTTTATTCTGACCCACTTTCCCAATCTAATTCCTCTTTGAATTCTGTACATTTGGAATCTCTGAAAAGTTCTTATTTGATTCCCAAACTTTATTTCAAACTCTGTTGCGCAAAGGAGACCCTTTTAGGTTGTTTTGATCTTAAATGTTCATATAGTATTGTTTCTGCATCTATAGCGGATAAATTGCTGTGTCCTCTCTTTAATTAAAGGGCTGCCATCCATTCCACAGATTTTGGATTCCGATGGTAACCTTATTCTCATCCTGGCGGAAACTATACTTGCCATCTGGATTGGTGATTGTCTTGTCTGTAAAGGTTTCTCATTAATCCCTCTGGAGTATTGTTCCAGTTATGTGATTTATTGGCCCAGAATCCCTACCACCCAACAGATTCTATTTTGACTTTTTGGATCGATGCTTCATCGATAAATGGGATAAAAGACATTATTCCCTTCTCTGGTGTGATGCACCCGAGCAGGACCTTTCTTGTGACAATGAAACGTCACCCTTAGAAAATTTGGGTAATCCTGACCCAACCTTCTTCTCTAACTCAGATGTCCCTGAACTGTTTGTTTTGGCTTGTTCTTTAAATGAATTTCTTTCAAGGCTAGAACTCTCAGCCTCTCCTGATGATGATTTTTGTGAAGGTGAAAGACTCATTTCAGAGAGCCCAATGGACTCCCTGGAACCAGTTCAAAATAAAAAGGAACTGCTACCAGATGGGGAAGATTCTTCATCAATTGTCAATCGTTCTGTTCTAGTTCCACCGAATGAGAAACTAGGAAGCCAACATACTTTTGATAATTTTGAGTATGAAGACTCGAATGTCTTCATAGTAGACCCTGTGACTCCATCGAGAGTGAGTCACTCCTTTCAGTTCCAGTTAGGACGGAACTTGAAGTTCCCAGTATTTTGACTATTCCAAATAAATTTGAAGACTCATCTCCTTTGAGTTCCAACTTGGTCATTTTGCTTGAATCCCTATTTAAGGAAGATGACTTAATTTTGTTTTCAAAGGTAGAGGAATTTCCACCCAATTCCGAGCTAAGCCCACAGATACCAGGAGCGAACCCAAACCTACTCCACTGTCGGAAGTTGTACGCATGGAAGGGCAAGCGCGGAATATTCCTCACTACCAGAATATGATTGTTCCATCGATCATTTTCATTTTTCTTCTGTGAATTCATATTTTTGCCCTTCTTGCCTTCTACTCTGCAAATGTTACTCTTTGGCTCTTCCTGGGTCCTCTGCTGAAACCAGTGAAAGCCATTCTTCTAAATCCTGATACACCACCACCTTTTTGAGTGAGCAAGGTTTGCATGGTCAGTCCACTGCTTCTTGGCATGTTGCGAATCCCTTTAACCGTATGACCAACATACCCGATCGCATGATAACCTGATGATGTGCCTAAGTTATCTTGCTCCATATGTTTGTGAAGTTTACCTATGACCGAACATACCCTAAATTTAGGCTTTGTTGTTTTTTGTTTTTTATTCTTAATTATACAGAACCTATAACCACATTTCAGTTCAGTATAGATCATAATTGAGTTCTATTTTCAACTTTTTTATTCTTGATTTTTTTTTTATTCAATTAATCTTGAGAAATTTTCATAAAATTGTCATTATACCATTTATTAAGGTATCAATCAAAATTACAGCCAAATTTTGACACAATACCAGAAGGCCATTTTTTCCCCCTTCTCATAATTCTGTTACACCATTTCAATATTACTAATTACATAACTGTACCATCACCATGAATTCCACTAAAACCTGTTATTACATATGTCCGTCAACTCGCCAAATAAAATTCAATTACCGTACTGATATTTCTGGTCACTATTAATGGTGAGATACTGTTAATATATCGCTATGAATGCTACTAGTTGAATTTAATTCTGAGTCTAAATTCAGTTTTCAATACCACTTAATTTACTTTAATTAATTTAAAGTTCTTTTAAGTGTGTGTTTTTTCAATTACCTTAATATGTCCAACTTATTTAATTACATAAAATCTATAATCTCGATTGAATTTTATTACTTTTGACACATTCAAATTCACTTTCCTTCTGTATCTCAAGTCACTTTTGCATTGAAACTTGTATGCATAAATACTATAAAAACTCTACAGATACTGATTACACTTTCACCCAATTACACTCACCCACACACTGAAACACACTACAATCATTGGCAACCACGATAAATTATATTTAATTGCAGTTAACTGATATTTACTCTGGATTATTTGAATTCATTTAATCTTAATTGCTGCTTATTATATATAATCTTGCCTGTTGCCTTTATTAAGTTATTTTAACCAACCTCTAAGCTAATCTGTTCTTCAAAATTTCATAATTCACCACTGACCACTAAGGATTTAGTTCTTCATGGGATGAGCCAATTACTTTCGTATTCTACACACTACTGTACATATTCAATTAGCTATACATGCTTCTGACCCATATTTATACGTACATATACGCAATTACGTGTGACTTCAACTATAAACTCATTCTTCCCATTTGGGCAAATCACCAACCAGTTACATTCAGTACCTAATGCACATAAATACACAGGTGACCCCAGGTCTATACATTGTCCATTACGAAATTCTATCTTCCTTCTCCCTAGATATTATTAATGGTTAACATCTAAGTATCTAAAACTGTAACTAAATAAATTTTAATGTTTTCACTAAATTAATTTTACTTTTCTTTAAATAAATTTTATTATTATACCAACTTATTCGTTCTTGCAATAAGTTTACAATTCTGCGACCGTTCTCCTACCACTGAAGTCTCCATCCACCAATAAAATTTAATTTGATTTTTACCCACCATAGTGAATAAGATTAGTTTATTAGCTGTATGATCATGATAACTTTGGAAATTCTTATCTCTGTCAGTTCTGACAGATTAAACGCCATTTCAAATAGTTATATGAATTGAAAATTCCTGGACCTTAAAATTTAAATCTCGCTTTTACCCATTATTTATTATGTATGTATCTTTTTCCCTAAAATCATCTTAATCCAGGTAATCCTTCCAAATTTATCACAGTTCAGTAGGTAATCTTGTTACTATAACGTTGGGCAAACTTAAAATTTAACTTAAATTAGAGTCAATCCTGTAATTGGAACTTTAACTGAAATAATTACGTTGAAGTGCCAGTAATAACTTATATGGTTCATTAGTTTATAAGATTGTTTATGTAGTATGATTACTACAATTGAACATACTTATAATTTTTTTTAAAGGTGACAACTTCAGACTTATCGTACTTTGCTGATATAGTATTACCACTACAATCCTAGTGATCAGACCGCAACATTTTTAATTCACCTGTTGTAATTTTAAAATTTTTTCCCTTGATTTCTTTTTATTTATCATTCTTCCCACTAAATTGCCTTGATTAGTCCATCCCAAATTGTCACTATATCATTTTTTTAATATATTGTAAATAAACTTTCACCCCACCACCACATCCTTTTTCACAGGAGGGAGCAGTGTCATAACCAGGGCTGTGGAGTTGGCACATAAAAAACCGACTCTGACTCCTCAATTTTTTGTCTATCCAACTCCGTCATTGTTATGGTAACTTTGTCTGTAGTAAAGAATCTTGTAAGTGGTGCTTGTTTCAGTAGATTTCTGATCTTTTGTTAACTTTGAAGTAGTTGGAAGGTTTTTATTACTATCTTTCTCAATGACAACTTCTAAAATTTTGGGATGGAAATGCTGCAAATGTCTTTTCAAATTTGATGCTCTGGTTGGTGCATTTTTATCAGAGCCAGTAAAACCACTGATTTTTGCTTCACATAATTTTTCACCATCTTCTATTATACACTGACACACGAAATGTTTCCCATCTATGGTTATTGTAAAATATTCAAAAACTGCAGACTTTGTTGGAAGTGTCTTTGCCATTGTGAAAGGGGTTTTAGACTTGAAAGTTAAAAACTTATGAAATTTAGAAAGAACTTGAAATTAAATAAGCACTAAAAATAAAAAATATTATCTGAAAAGAAAAAATTAATTAATGGCATTAGTGTCTGAAATGGAAAACATTGTGTTTATTATTTAAGTGGTTTAACCACCATAGCTGCCAGTGATATCACACACAAAAACATATTTTATAAAAATTTATATTGAGGTCGGAGTCGGTACATTTTTACTGACTCCGACTCCAGCAGCACCAAAATTGCTACTGACTCCGACTCCACAGTCCTGGTCATAACCATGTGACCTACCATTTCTATGGTTGAGCAGTATCCATGTTTGTGCCATTAGAAGTTTGCTGTAAGAAGCAAATGTCCCTTAACTGTGCCTCTCTAATTTGTCTCCTTTAATTTCTCCCAAATAATGACTTGTACTGTATGTACAGCGTAAATCACTCTGACATCATAAAGTAACTTAGTTTCCTTCCATACCTTGAATACTGAATCATGTGTTTAGTATGTGGATACTGTATCTTTTATATTCAATATATGGTAAATTCTTTAATAATAATAAAAACTTCACTGTCATTATTTATATGTTGTGTCCTGTCTGGTGTTATGCAATATAAATATTATTCAACCATACTCATTCATACATCCATGTTCCTTCTCGACTGCTATCCTTTATTAATTTTATTACTTATTCATTCATCTACCTATTGTCTACTTATGCCCCATCAACCTATCAGTCCATGTTTACTTGTCTGTTATGCACACAATCTATTGTGTGACAACTGATGTGTGTACAATACTTTGTGCATTCGTACATGTCCCTTGATGATCTTGATTATGTACATAGTTACGTACATGTAAAAATGTCCACATGTGTTCTTCATACTTTTTCTTTTAATTATTTCACCTCTCGCAAGATACTCATTAATGCTGACTGAGTGTTTGAATTCTGATGTCATCGCCAAAAGCAAGCTTCTGAATCCAAAATCTCTCTTGCTTCTACTACCAATTTATAACATTAAGAAGTTATGTTATGTTATTGTAATATATGTATTGTTTCCATACCAGATTACTGGTTCGTTATCTGCTTACGTCACATAGTCACCACGTCCTCATTACTTGTACTTACTATCTCTACCTAATTGTCATTCAAATTCTATGTACTTGTGTATTACGTTACCATAAATATCTGTGTACTTTCAATGGGAAGTACACCGTATGTTTCCCCCCATTTTCCTCATTGCTGGCTATTTAGGCTTTCAAATTATAATAACCAACTTTTCTTCTAATAATATTTGACATAATTTGGCATAATTACTATTAACTACAAATATATAATATTGTTATTAATCCCCTTTAAATTATAGAACAATGGAGAACTCTCCTTCATTATATAAATTGTATCACCTATTTAGATTATTAATGTACTTCGTACATATTGGCACCCTGACATTGTCGCCATCCAAAAATGTATACCTTACAAAAATTAGTATTTTTTTGTTAATCTTTTTATCTTTCAAAATCTGTTGTAGGCTTAAATTATGCTTAATGTCAGAATTTTAGCTCTCCAGTTAAAGTGGGAGCTTAACCTTCAACTGCACTGCCCCAAAATTGAGGCTTATTTATTTCTTGTATTGTAAATTAATTCATTCCTGCCTGAGGCTTTAGACCAAGGAGGCTTCCTCATTTTAAATTCCTGCTGAGACTTTACCTGAGAGGCTGAACCCCCCTCACCCTAAATTCTGCCAGGGCCATTGTCAGAAATACTGAAGGTGCCATATGGTGTCTATGCATTTTTTCCTTCAATTTTGTATATAAAATTAGAAAATAATGCTTTTTATTATCATTGACATAACAAGGAAAACAAATACAGTAGCACCTCGCAATAATGGCGGGTTAGGGACCGGACCCCCGCCGTTAAGCGAATTACGGCCTTTTTTCCTCGTGAATGCATATAGCGACAAAGTGACATATTACTACTATTATATATGACGCGTTCGGTGGAGAAGGGCGAACGCCACAAAATTCGAAAAATGAGTTTTTTGTCGTATAATTATCCTTTAAAACCTTTGCTTTACCTATGCAAAAAATTAGATGTTAGTCTGCACTCTTTCACGGTAAAATTTAGGTTTTAATGTATCTCAGAGAAATTCACTCCGCATCATTGCTTCACATTGAACACATCTATCTACTTTCTGGTCACTCGACAATGCCCTGTGATGCTCAATTTGGCCAAATTGAACAAAATATAAAAATAATTACAGCAATATTATTTACACCAAAAAAGATTATGTTACGGCCATAACTACAGCCGTTTCGCAGCGCTTCCTAGTTGTAGAAATGAAACAGGCTGATTTTCTCGATTTTGACGTCCTAAAAACGTGTATTGTCATTAGGAAATCAACAACTACTAAATTTACAGATGCAAGAAAGTTAATATTTGACTTTCAACAAAAAGAAGGCTACGTAATATCTACTGCATACCGCACAACCCAGATAATAGCCATCCCGTCAGACTGCAGAAAGGGAAAAAATCCTACAGTGTCAGTTTATTCAATCTAGCCCAGCAGACACTGCAACCAAAGTATTCCCAATTGCTACCAATAACTAAGGAAAAAATAAAAGATCTCAAAGAATTATCAGACCTAATGCCTGCAACTGCAGTGAACTATTATACAAGATTGTTAAAGGAACTGGAAGAAACCGAAACAGTTGAAGCAGGTAATACAACATTCAACGAAGAGGACCAAATAATGAATTACACCAGTTAACATCAGAAGCTATCAATAAATAATATTGTAAAATTTCTTGGCGTTTTATTATATCGACATATTACACAACAATATTTTACTCAAATATGTGTTCAAATTCAGACATTTCAATAAACCGGAAAAATACAAAGGTTTAAAGTTTACAAACTTTAACTGCATTTTGTGGCATAATTCGAAAATGTTGCGTTCGCCCCTTCTCCACCGAACGCGTCATATTAAGTGCGCAATAGTGCTAGACCTATAAAACAATGATACTGTTATTTTATTTATTTGTCGGGTTCAAAATCCCAGCTGAGCCGTGAACGGCCAAATTCTAAAGGGCAAGTTCTACCTAAAGCCCAAGTTAAGCTAAATTAAAACTTACGGATTTGAGATCCTATTAGGTCCTACCTCAGGGTAACCTCAGGGTTGCTGACTCGATGCGGGCCTACCTTAGATCTTAATTACATGAACTTAAAGTAAACAAAAAGGGTACTATTTGTGGTCGTCTTTCTGAACCTTGCAACAACAACGCAACCTGGATTATTGCACGATGCAACAATCATGTATCTAAACAACCAAACTGAATTGCAAGAGAGCTCTCTATCAGACCACACCTTTACGTACGACCTTCCACAAACGAGTAGAAAAGACGCGCAGCGTCCCAAAATGATGCCAACAGTGTGACCAAACAATGATGCCACAAGAGCTAAAAAATGCTAGCTCTAAATTAAGTTAATTTTTCACTAACCTTACAATTATGAGATGGATATATATACACCTTAACTTAATATATATACAAGCAATGCTGCATCAATCAGCTTAGTCATCGTATCGCCTTGGGACAACAATGGTTCTTCCTCTTCTAGATTTTCTAACAGATACGAAGGCAAAGTAAATACATTGCTTACCTTAAAATATATATTTCTTTACTTATAGTGACAGACAAATATAAATTTAAAAATAAATATATTTATTGCATGGATGATGAAGGAGATGGCACATTTTCATCATCTGACTCTTCAACGAATCTTATTCGTTTTGGAGATGGTGACTTTGATGAAGGAGATGGCACATTTTCATCATCTGACTCTTCAACGAATCTTATTCGTTTTGGAGATGGTGACTTTGATGAAGGTGGTGTTTCAATTGAAGTTGATGGCAGGCTTTCTGTTTCTGTGGAAGGTTGCGATGGTACTTTCTTGAAGTACGATAGCAAAGAACTCTGTCTCATCGAGTGCTGTCTCTTCTCTCTTAAAATTTCTTTATAACAGGCAATACCATTTGCAAGGATAACATTAACTTTAGACGATCTTTCGAAATTAGGGTCTATTCTTTCAAATGCTGCAATCCCATTTTTGATAGACTTAATGGCATCTTCCAATTCCGCAATCGTCATATCTCTTGGAATAGCTGGACTGCCATCAGGATGGCACTCTTCACGTTGCAGTCTTCTCTGCTTTTCAATCAGAAGAAGATCCTCGTCTGTTAGGGGCTCGTCATGTGACTGAAGCGATTCTATGATATTGTCAGGCTCAACTTCCAATTCCAATTCCCTAGCCATCTGAACAACACTTGCAGTCACTTCCTCCACTGGATCGTCAAAGCCTCCGAAGTCATCCATAAGTGAAGGAATGAGCTTCCTCCAAACACCTCGCAGTGTTTTTTCTTTAACTTCAGCCCATGCATCTCGAATGATTTTGATGCCATCTAGGATCGTAAAGCCTTTCCAAAATGTTGTTAATTCATTTTGGTTATTATGTATTTTATCACACACAGTCATTTTACACACCAAAATACATTTTTCTAGTAGTATTTGATGTGATTTGTTCAAATATGGCCTCCATTTCCGTCGGAAATGAGATCCAACAAAGTTGTAGTACTTTGAAGTTTGGCTCATTTTCAATGGAAATGGAAGTCAAAATCTAAGCAAAACACATCAAATATTACTAGAAAAATGTATTTTGGTATTAATTAACCTAACCTAACCTTACCTAACCTAACCTAACCATGGCTAAACGAGCCTAACCCTGGCTAAACGAGCCTAACCCTGGCTAAACGAGCATAACCCTGGCTAAACGAGCTCTCGTCTGTATCCACCACCTAATCCATAATAAGGTAATACTCTAGGCTCGTTTAGCCAGGGTTAGGCTCGTTTAGCCAGGGTTAGGTTAGGTAAGGTTAGGTTAGGTTAGGTTAATTAATACCAAAATACATTTTTCTAGTAATATTTGATGTGTTTTGCTTAGATTTTGACTTCCATTTCCATTGAAAATGAGCCAAACTTCAAAGTACTATAACTTTGTTGGATCTCATTTCCGACGGAAATGGAGGTCATATTTGAACAAATCACATCAAATACTACTAGAAAAATGTATTTTGGTGTGTAAAATGACTGAGTGTGATAAAATACATAATAACCTTTATTTTGTTTTCTTTCATGTGCCGTGTCACTGTCCAAATATTTAATGGCCATTTAAAAAGTTCTTGTGTAATAGGTTTTAAAAGTACGAATTAAAGCTTGGTCCATTGGCTGCAGCAATGAAGTTGTATTTGGAGGTAGGAAACATACATTTATTTCTTTGTACATCCCAACTAGAGAGTTAGGATGGCCAGGGGCGTTATCTAAAAGCAGCAAAATTTTAAAAGGGAGTTTATTTTCCTTGCAATAATTCTGAACTGTAGGCTTAAAATATTCTGTAAACCAGGTTGAAAAAAGTTCACCAGTCATCCAAGCTTTTGAATTTGATTTATAATACACAGGGAGGCTAGCCTTTGCGTACTTCTTCAGGGCCCTAGGATTCTCAGTATTATAAATCAGCATAGGCTTTAGCTTCAGATCACCTGCTGCATTAGCCCCTAACAAGAGAGTTAGCCTGTCCTTTACAGCTTTAAAGCCAGGCATTGCCTTCTCCTGTTTAGCTATGTAGGTCCTAGGTGGCATCTTTTTCCAATATAGAGCCATTTCATCAACGTTAAAAATTTGCTGCTTAGTGTACCCACCTTCTTCGATGATGTTGGCCAACAACAGTGGAAAACTTTCTGCAGCTTCCTTGTCAGCACTAGCAGCTTCACCCTGGACTCTGATGTTATGAAGATTGCTTCATTCTTTAAATCTAAAGAACCAGCCTTGACTAGCTTTGAAATTCTCCTCAGCAGCTTCCTCCCCTTTATCAGTTTTCATGGAGTTAAACAAACTTAGGGCCTTGCTCTGGATGATGACTTGGCTTAAAGGAACATTATGGCTGGTTTGATCTTCAATCCAGACCACTAAAAGTTTTTCCATTTCGCAATAAGGCTATCACGCTTCCTAATCGTTTTAGTGTTCACAGGTGTAGCACTTTTAATTTCTTTTAGAAATTTCTCTTTATCATTCACAATGGTACTAACTGTTTGGTGAGCCAACCCTAGCTTACGGCCTATCTCAGTCATAGACATGCCTTGCTCACTTAGTTTAATCATTTCTAATTTGGCATTTAAAGTAAGATGTTTATGACTTTTCTTATCACAAGCACTAGACGTAGATGCCATTGTGGTTAACACAAAAATATTATGTATACAGTACACAATACGTAATAACTTAAATATATATATATATATATATATATATATATATATATATGTATGTATGTATGTAATATTTCCTTGTACAATTTTTACAATGTTTTATCTATGTAATATTTCTCTTTAAATTTAAAAAAAGTGTTTTTGCATTCAAATGATGATAGTTTCATTTCCTTTTTATTATTTTTAAATTTTGGCCTTGAGGTTGATGTTTCTGTGAAATGATCCATTTGAAAATTAAAATGGTAATTAAAACTTCAGCCATGAATATTGGCTATTAAGAGTAATTTTAAAGAATAAACTATAGACTGATGTAGGCTAGGTTTATTGGTTATCCCAATTATGTAAATCCTATTTTTATTTTTATTATAGATTTGGTGCTATTAGCTTTGCGCAGAAATTTGTCTTCATATATTAAAACCATTCTTAAATTAGTTCAGGTATACAGTACTTCTTTGAAAGAAACTATAAAAGCAAAATAAGAGCTTTCTAATTTGAAAATTTTGTTCTTGTTAAAATCAGTCATGATTTTAGTAGTATAGCCAAGGCCCTAAGGTTTACAATGACATTCCCTCTATATAGGGAGTGTGTTATTATTTTCAGAATATTTCATGTCCATTAGTATAATGAACTGTTAACTAAAGAGAGAGACTCTTGTTAACATTTTTTTTATCACTTATTTGATGTTGAGAGTTTCAAAATGAAAAATGATGAAAGCGAGTGTGATCTGAAAGAAATTGGTTGGAATATTAAAAATGAAGTTGATATTAAAGAAGAAGTTTATTCCTCTGAAGCAAATTATTGCAAGGCAGATACAATTGGCCATGGAAATATTTATGATGAATGGAAGGTAAGAAATAGTTATGAAAAATTGTTTTTCTTATATAGTTTAAGTGGGTTTGCCACTTATGCCACAAGGAAAAGAAAATGATTATTTTGAAGTTCATTTGATTCTTCTTATGAATAAGGTTGGTATTTTATTTATTAATATATTTATCCAAGCATTAAACTGTTGAACTCATTTTTAAAGCTTCAATAGAGTATAAACAGTTTTCTTAAATGTTGGAATAAATTGCTATATGAAATATTTGTTGAATGTGATGAAAAGAAAACCATTTTCAGAGTCATTGGATCAAAGATGAATGGATGATAGATCTTTCTGGTAGAGAAGACACACATTTCACCGATACTAAACTCAATATTAAGGTAAACATATGTTGTTTTGCTTGAGTACACCTTTGCTAAATTAAGTCATTATGATACTTATCTGTCTTATTGTAGTTATTCTCCCCCACAGTAGTGAAGGGCACTATATATTATTGTCTAGCTTCTCTGCGTGAAAATGTTGGTAGACAGTTGTGTATGAAACCTATTTAATTATTATTTTGCGGTATCCCTTTTTCACAATAGGCTAGCATGAAAAAAGGTAGATAGTCTGCAGTCTATGTACTCTGAAATACCTCAAAAGGTGTATAAAACCTTTATAAAATGAGGTTTCAGATTTACAGTGCATGCTACATTAATAAGATGTCACTACCACATAAAGAAACAGAAATTATATGGCTCACATATTTTTGTTGGTTTTTAACAACTTAACTAAAGTCATATCTTGAAGATGCTTTGAATTTGAAGAGTAAGATATATTGATATTATAATATGTGATGATAAAGTGAATTTGTATGTTACCTTTTCAGTCATTTATAAATTTAATTTTGAAATAATTCCTTAGGAGAACTTTCCTATTTGCTTGTATTAGGGTCCCACTGTAAAAATTAAATGGGTTAGAATGGTTTTCTTACAAAGTTGATTCAGTTAGAATGTTACATGAAATGATACTTCTGATAATCATATAAATTTACAATAATTGGTTAATTTTAAGTTGGGAGTAGAGCAAAATTGCATTATACCAAAAGTGGTGTCAACTAAGCATTTTTTGGATTAATAGATTTTCAGCGGAATGAAAAAATTGCATTTGTAATTTACATAAAAAGCATTGCTGTTAAACCTATGAAAATATTTATTTTAATAAATATACTATAACACACAAAAACACCACAAATACTGCCAAAATAGTCGTTTCATCCGCATTGAATATTTGTTCTGCATTAACCCTTTAATGCTGGAATTTTTGGTAGGGTTAAGTTATCAATGCATGTATTTGAAACAGTACAAATTCGACCCGGTCATCCATAAGAGGTTAAGGTTACATTCCTGAATTAATTTTTCAAAAATGTCACCATACTTGGTAACTTTCAGAGTCAGCAGAACCCCCCTTCTGCAATGGCAAGCTTGTGAATACCATGTCTATCCTTAAACTGATTAAGCCACCCAACAGGGAATTCATATCATTCATCAGTTTCCATAAGGTTAAAAACTGCTTGGCTTTCTTCACAATAAGTAGTTAAAAAAGTGGTTTACCCTCACTGTGTTGCTGTTTGAACCACTTGAAAAAATTTTGTCTAACTGCAAATTTAGACTTTAAATTCTTTTGCTTTGCTATTCATTTGTTACACTGTCTCAGAATAAAACTTTAATATCTGTTCCTTCTGGTGTAGAGAGACCTGTTATGTTTCTGAATAATCAATAAAGTACATAATTGTTCCTAGTACAAATAAAAAAGAAGCTAACTTAGAATACAGTGTTGTACTTGCTTATAGAATTAGTGGACTGTGTAAATAAGTCCTTGCCAGATTAGAACCAAAGAATGTAAAAAAATAAGAAAAAATAACTACAACAATGTAGTATGTCATCAATTAGCAGCTGATACTGGTAACTAGTCTGTGATTGCTGACTTTCTTGTTTCCTTCTTGAAGTTTGCCACTTGATACCATATAAAGAAAACTAGAGAGATAAGATTTGGAGTGAGTTTTTTTTTTAAAAGTTGAGTTATGCTTTGACTAGTGATTGGATCACATAGGGAGCATTACAATTTAGTTGAGTTATGATTTGGACAGCAAATGGATCACATATAGAGTTAAAATAATTTGATTGTGTGTGGATTACATGTAAAAAAAAGTGACAGACAGTTACGATTGTATTACCATTCATTGAAGAGTAATAGACCCATTGAATAGAGAAGTTGTGTTCATTTAGTAATAAAAATAGTTATTGAATTAAGACTGGTCATAGATTGGTTTATTCAAATTGAAGGTGTTTGTGAAGGAATGATTATATAAAGTGTTATCTGAACTTCTGAGCAACAAAGCAAAGCTAAATACTAACTGGTTATAATTAGTCAAGTATTTTTTAACTTTATACAAACATTAGTTAAAATGTAAAATATTAATTTTGGAGTCTAATTATCATCACCTCATATTTTTAGATATTTAAAATGGTACTTTTGAAATGGTTGTTATGGATGGTGGGTTGAGTTTTGTTGGGTACCAGTATGTACCATTACTGGGAATAAAATGTAAACCAGTTCCCAAAGTTCATTTGCTCCTATTCCTTTTTGAGTAGTTCCTTTGAAGGATTGGAACTGTATTTCTCATTGTCTGGCAGTAAAGTGAAAATGTCATTGTTAATCCCAATTAACTGAAATTTGTGAAGATATGGCTACAGCTGCCCCTGGGGTTACCCTTGTATGTCCTGATGGAAGAAAACTCCACTTGCATACTTTTGAATTGACCATATCTGCCCTACCCAATAGTATTTGTTAGAGGCCCTTAGCTCTACTGTAAAGTTGTATAGTCCTCTCGACTATGCTCCATTTGTAGATTGAGTGTCCCAGTCTTTGAAACTTATAATGGCATCATCTCGCGGAGTACTGAGATGAGGATAGCACTTGTACTCACTTTGGAGCTTTGGGCAGGATTGTATTATCCCAGTATCAAGTTTTTAAGTTTGTTTAGATGCTTAAAAGGCTGTCAGTCTCTTGTATGTAATCCTTTTAAGCTTCAATACTTACCCATGTTTTCATTTTACCGGTCATTTGTCTCAGTTTTATGGAATTTAATTTTTATCTTTTATTCTCTACAGTAAGTAAGAGTATATTTGGTCAGTGACATTGATGTTGCAGTTGGTTAACTAATCACTCCTCATGTAAAACCTAAATCTGAAAGTTTTGTAATTAGGGTGTCCATATGTCCCAGTTTTCAGAGAGCTGTCCTGATCTTTAGAAAAAAGTTTTTGAGACAAAAGAAAATTACTTGTCATTGGATTTCAGAAATTTTGAGTGTGTGAGTTAAATATACTCGTGCGAGTTATGGAGTTAGTTGGTATTTTGACATTACTGAGGGGTTGGTGTTTGTCTTCGTAAGAGCGGGGATTTGATAAAATATTTTGTTTTGCTTTTACATATTTTCAGTTATTAATTATATAATATGCGAATGTGAAACTGTGTGTGTATTATTTTACTTATTCATTCATTTACTCTGTTAAAAAGTTATATTTTATTGACATGTAATTTCATCAAGAAATATTTAGGCATATGTTAAATTAGTGGTCCAGAAAAAGGCATTTCTCATGCCAAAAACAGCCCAAAATGCTTGGGCTCCCTGGTGCTCCACCCTGGACTCCACTGAAGGAGCTTACAATGCTCCCACAAATCCCTAAATTGTAAGCCTCATTTTGCTTGGCATATATTTCTGGCATAATTATATCTGCACTCCACCTCTGCCCTTTTAAAATTCATAGATCCATCCCTGTCCCAATTTTTTCAAGCACAAATCTGGATACCTTACTTGTAATGAAATAACTTTTTGAAGATTTCTCATGATAAAACTTTTTCTTCTGTAGCTTTATAAAATTATAAAAATTAACAATTATTTTTTCTCTCAAATATTTACATGTAATATATTTTATATAATTTGTTTTAGAGATCTGAAGATTCATGTCAGAAAGAAAGCCTTGAACTTGATTCAAATTCAGAGGAAATTTCAAAAGTTGAGAATCATAAACAAGATTGTAATGCGTTATTGAGTAAGCAAATTCTGTTCAAAAGAATTCAGTGTTCCAAATACCCACTGGTTAAGCTTAGAAAACTGAACATTAATGACCAGAAACTGAGGACTGATGGTAAACCTTTAAATAAACAGGTAAGATGAAAAAGTTTTCTCAGTTCATTTGAAAGAAGTCTAGTGACAGTACTAATAGTAGTCAAATAGTAAAGCAGAGTAGAAGTCAGAAAGGTGAAAATTATTCTTTAACTATTTACATGTGCCTTCTTGGTGTAGTGGTTAGTGTCACTGACTACAAATCCATCAGCCCCAGGATCGAGACTGGTGATGGCAGCTGGTGTGCAGCAAAACCCAGCTGTTCATCCTTCCACACAATAAAGGAAGTGGTTGATAGATAAATGGGCACCCTGGGTGGCCTAGTGGTTAAGATGTTGGGCTGTTGGTGTGGTATGGATTCCACATTCCTGGAACCCTGCATAAGGGCAAAAACCGCATAAAGTCAGAAACCAAAAAAAATCCCCTAAACTGCCCTTAAATCACTATATATTGTAACTCTGTTATACATATAACATACCTATAGCACAAAAGTGATGCAATTGGCAATGTTGAATTCCTTCCAGCATGCCATAACACTTTTGTTAGTGCCGTCCTCCATGGTGTTACGAATGTGGACAAAGGTGAGATGTGTGTACGCTGCCTTAACCCTCAAATGCACAAAATGGGTCCTCGGGGACCCAAGCGTCATTTATGTTTCATAAATTATTACTTAGAAATATCATTTTCAATTGATATTTCATGTATTCCTCTGCTTATGTATATACTACCATATCCTATGATACTTAAAAACAAAAATCATCAGGAGCCTGGTAACAGGCAATATTGCAATTGGTCCCCTGCGACCCATTTTGGAAAAAAAATAAATTTGGTGCATGATTTATTATGCGATGTTGATTGTGTGTGTGTGTGTGTATATATATATTTTATGGTATTGCATCATGTATTGCATCAGACTCACGCATGGGAAGTTGTGATGCGCATGCGCATTTAGTACAATTACATCTGGAAATTTCAGAGCTGATTTTATTCTTATTTCAGATACAGGATGGAGAGGAAGCGAGTCAAACTTTGTGACGAAAATATTGAATCTATGGTCAATGCATTAGTTGATAAAAGTGACAGTAGTGAAAGCAATGTAAGTGATAATGACATTGGTGATTTTAGTGACATTGGTATAAGTGAAATCAGTGAAGATGGTGGTGTTGAACATTCACAAGAACAAGATTCAGAAACTGTGACTTACGCAAATTCAGAAAGCTCTCATTCAGATTCTTCCAACAATGGTGATGATTTAGTGAACTTGAGGGAAGGTGATATTCAAAAGGAATATATAGGAAAATCAGGAAGGAAATGGAGTACCACTCCTCCAGCTCTGTCACATACGTGTGTATGCAATATCATCAACTTTCAGTGTGGCCCCATTTTGATGGGAGTTTCAAAAGGCAGTCATGAGAATATTCGCGATATGTGGAAAGACGGACCACTGGGAAGGCTGGTTTTCAAGGCAACAATGTCTTTATGCCGATTCAAAATTATACGCTGTCACCTTCATTTTGATAATAAGGACACACAAGCTCAAAGAAGGTCACTAGATAAATTTGCGCCAATCAGGGAACTGTGGAATGAATTTATTGACAATTACAGAAACAACTACACACCATCTGCCAAAGTTTGCATTGACGAACAGCTAATACCGTTCTGAGGATGATGTCCATTCAAGCAATATTTACCTTCGAAGCCAGATAAATATGGTATGAAACTTTTTATTCTAGCTGACTGTAACAGTGGTTATATCTATAACAGAGAACCGTACACAGGAAAAGTAGGAAACGTTCCAGTAAAAAATTTAGCTGCCAAAATTTTAGAAGCTCTAGTTGAACCACTGTATCATTCTGGGTGTAATATTACAGGTGATAATTACTTTTCTGATTTTAGCCTCACTGATGAACTATTGCTGAAAAGGATTACATATGTTGGCACTGTTCGTAAAAATAAACATGATATACATCCTGAGTTTCAGCCAAACAGAAATTGTCCTGTGAGATCATCTTTATTTGGATTTGACAAGGACACAACTGTTGTTTCATACGTTCCTAAGAAAAACAAATGTGTCATACTCATTTCTACTCTCCATCATGATGGTAATTTGGACCAAGAAACTGGAAAACCAGAAATAATTACTTATTATAATCACACAAAAGGGGCTGTTGATACTGTTGACCAGCTCTGTCACTCATACAGTGTTCAGCGGAAAACTAGGTGCTGGCCATTAGCTTATTTCATGAACATCTTGAACTTATGGGGCATAAATACCTATGTGATATATTTGCAGGAGTATCCTGAATGGCAGAAAGGATCTACTCATAAAAGATGACAGTTTCTTGTAGATTTAGGCATGGATCTTCTCACACCACTGATTGAACTAAGGTCAAAAAATACAGTAGGACTCTATCATTCCATACAGAATGCAATGTCCATTTGCGGTGTTCGAACATCTTCAGAAGTAACAGATAACCAGGTTTCAACTAAGAAATCATTAAGAAAAATGTGTTATAAATGCACTTCAGATAGGAAATTTTTCGTATCTGCTCTAAATGTAAGAAAACTGTTTGGGCACAACATTCTAAAAAGACTGAAATATATGAATACAAACCTTCTTGCTAATAAGTTTTATTGCGGGTGGTAACTGAAAATTTTCTGTTATTTTTTTCTTTTACATCTAATAGATTTGTTAATTTTTTCTCATGTGTTTTAAATATTTTATAATTAAAAACTATGTTATGAGGAAATAAAATGAAGATGTTAAAGGTGTTTCATTCTTTATTTCAGTTCCTGTATCATATATATATAAATATATATATATAATAGAAATAATAATAAATGAATGAATTTAGATAAGGGTCCCAAAGGACCCATTTGTGCCATGATGTGATTCAAATTTTTTGTGCATTTGAGGGTTAAAGCACTGAAATTATAAAATTATAACCCGTGTATAGTTGAAACCACGTAAGTTGCGAGTCTACTGTATATACAACGTAGTGGAAACCAAAGCTATTAGCACATACTTAACAAGAGTTAATGAGGCAAAAGGAATTTTAACAAGATATTGTCAATTTTATACATTCCTGCACTGTTGTTGAAATTGTTTTTAAAATGAATAAATGCACATTCTAGAATATTTCTTTCTATTATATATCTGTTTTCAACAAGCGCTTTAGAACTATCCCACTTGATGCTATGATTACATCTATACATATGTTTAAACAAAGCATTGGAATGATTAGCTATTCTTCACGCATATTTATTAGGGTGGTCCACAAAATGGAAGTATTTTAAATTCTTCCTCCCAGGGTTTCATTAGGTTCCTTTTCCCAAAAAACTTCTGAGCAAAATTTGGGTTCAATCGATTAATATTTAGAGGTGGCTCAACTACCCCCAGAAGTCCACATTCATGGCTTCTGGGTCCCCCCCATATATATGGGTATTATCCGCTTGTTGGCGGGGGTATCATGGCTGACCAGGCCACTCATTGTTGCCCAGCTAAGATTGTGGACTTGTTAGAATTAGGAAACCTCTTTCGGTGCTCATCCACCACACTTAAGAGAAACTGGAGTTGATCTTCTCCTTTCGTCAGAGTTCCGCTGAAGGTCTGAATGAGAGCTACTGCCCTTTCAGCATGATCATTAACTACTTTGATGTTTCCTATGATTCTTTTAGCTTCTTGGAAGTTTTCATTCTCCTCCCAGGTGCTGGGGTCATCATCAAGAAAACTAATATTGATCGGTAGGGCCTTAAGAAGCTTTAATGAGTTCTTTGTGGCAAGAGTTTCTAATTTCAGTGTTGCTTTGCATTCCTTGAGTCTTCTTCTCTTTGAGAAGTCTAATGACCCCTCCTTTTCCCTCATACACTGGACCATGATTCCCTTGGTGTCTGGTGCAACAGTTTGATCGAAGAGAGCAAGGGCCACCAGCTCTTCTGATAAGTACCATAGGTGGTTTTCAAATTTCTTGAGCTGCTTTGGCCACTTTCTGGTCATGATAGTCCTTTAACATTTGGATAAGATCCAGATCATTCTTTGGAGCTTGTGATGGAATAGGAGCAGTGATCCAGCTTTTTAAGTAGATTAGGACTCCAAAAAGGGTAAGGGTTTTCAGGTCCTTTTTCTCTCGAGGAGTCAGTGTGATTTGATTTCGAAAAAGCCACATTTTGATGGCATAGATAACTTTAGCCATCCACCTTGCATAGTGCGTGCCAGCAGGACGTTTGAATGTGTAACTTTCAATTTTTTCACCAAGAAAGATCAAAGAAAGTTCCAAAAACTCTTTATAGTCATCTCGAAAATTTCCAGTGGCCAGATGTTCTTTGGCAAAGGCAATTATTTCATTTCTGAAAGGATCAACTTGCTCCTTCATCTCATCATCCTGTGATGTAGAGAAGGTTTTTAAATCAATGTAGTCCCACATAGATTGGAACCTTTTGAACAAAAGTGGCTCAGGGGCAGAAGATGAACCATGGACTGCTTCAAACCAGGGTTGGCAAGAAACCCACTTTTTTTTTAAAAAGCCCACCCCAGGTGGGTTTTTTCGGGTTTTTTCACCTAAAACCCGAAAAAACCTGGGTAAAATTAGGTTTTTTCATATGTCCATATGGTAGTTCATATTAGACCTACCTATTCTTATTTTTATAATAATACTGTACTGTACCATACACTATTAATATAACATTTGTCTTGTTTTTAGCAAAAAAGGTTGCCTTCCAGGCAATTAAGCATAAAAAGTTATTATTTTCTCAGATTGAGCTTCACAACAAAATTTGGAAAACATGGACCAATTTGAACTAAATTTGGTGTGGTAAATTATCCTATTTGTTAGGCTATACTTCCTATGGAAGACAGGCCCCTGTGTCTTCTGCTGGAAGTAGATGAATTACAGCTCCCAAAGGGAACTTAATTCAGCTAGTTATATCTATTTAATTCATATTACTGAATATTTTTTCTTTTATTTCACAGTTAAATAAAACAAACTGGCAACAGCATATTTATCTTTACTGCTAGCCTACAGAATTAGTCTGTTTGAAGTTATAACTGCATTAAATAATGCCAAAGACCTTTGGATCAGGAAGAAAATCAGGGCATGAATGGAGTGAAGTCAATATTATTGATGGGACTAGTAAAGTTAGATGCAAACATTGCAGTAATGAAATAAGTAATAAAATAGAGCGAATAAAAATGCATTTAATGAAATGTTTGAAACACATGGAATCAAGAAACAAGACTGACAATACTGCCAGTACATCATCTTCATACTGCCATGACATAGACCTCTCAGATGATCCAGACTCATCCTCACCACCACTGACACAATTACAGATGAAAAAAAGAAAAATTCAAAAGAAAGTAAGCGATTTTGGCATGACAACAACAACTTTGCAGAAAAATGTCATTGATAACAAAATAGCCAAATTCTTTTATGCAAATAATATTCCATTTCTATGTGCAGAGTCTAAGTATTTTATTGAAATGATAGAGACTCTAAGACCAGGCTACACTCCACCTTCCCGTCGAAATTTGTCTGGTCCACTTTTAAATACAATCCATGAAGTAGAAAATTCCTTGAAGATGCAGTTGACTGAAGAATCAGGATGTATAACACCCTGATTGGCTGATGTCTACACTCTATAACCTGCTACCTCACCCAAAGAGTTATACCTGTAGGTCTATTTGTTGACTCATGTTTGCTTGCTTTGCATGTAAAATCATTACAGGCGCCTATATGACAATTTTTAAAAATAATTGCATATGCACTTCTTAAGTTTCACGGAAAAAACCCACAAGTGGTAAAATAGTGGGTTTTTTCAAGTGGGTTTAAAAAAAAAAAAAAACCAGGTGGGCTTTTTCGGGCTGGGCCCACTAGTGCCAACCCTGCTTCAAACACTCCTCCATACATGACTTCCATGCAATGATGCCTACAGGCAAAATAGAAGAGTGGTTGACCAAGTTTCTGTTCCAGAAGAACGCATGCTCCCCTGTTTGTTCCTGTATTTGATGCTGTAGTATCTGATAACATTCCGATTATTGACTTATCTATGTTCCATTTGGAAAGAAGATTATACACTGCAGCTGATTGAGCTTCCCCTGTTCCACTTGGTAGTTTGGGAACACCAAGCAGTTTTGAATCACCTGATTCAACTGAAGAGACAAGGACTGGGAGTCTGTCTACCTTTTCATTCTTGGCAAGTAGATTAGGGATCAACTTCCCATCCCAGTGGACAATCGAAATACTTGGACTAAAGCTAGCTTTAACCCCTTAACCGGCAACGACGTGTATACTCGTTTTTCCAGCTTGGTCCATTTTCGGACTTGGATGAGTATACACGTCCAAATGTTTGTTTACAAAATTGCGCTTAAGACGAGTTTATTCGTCGATATCGGAGGTCTGTGAGCTTTTCTATGCTCAAGAGAGTCATCATGTATCTGAAATGAAACCTCTAGATTTTTTCTCTCTTTATTTTGACGATGAACTGATTGATCTTGTTTGTAGGGAAACAAATCTATTTGCTGAACAAACGGGACAGAATGATAGGAAGTGGCGACCAACAACACCAGCAGAAATGCGTGTATTTTTTGCATTGAACATGTTAGGAGGTATTGTGAAAATGCCAGAGGAGGAAATGAACTAGTCAAAAGATGAATTGTTAGAGCGGCCAATCTTTAGTAAAATAATGCCTTTGAAACGGTATAATAAGATCAAACAATATCTACATTTTGCAGATAACACTTTCGATGCAGAAAATCACCCAAATCCAAAACTGTACAAAATTTATGATGTGTGTGTAAATTTAGTGGAAAAATTTCAGAAGTTTTACATCCTGAGAAAAGATATAGCTATAGATGAAAGTCTTATGTTATTCAAGGGCAGACTAGGGTGGATACAATATATTCCATTGAAGAGGAATAGGTTTGGAATCAAATACTTTCTTTTGTGTGAATCACAGAATGGTTATGTATGGAAATTCATCATTTATGTTGGGAAAGGAACACAGCTCGACAAAACATATCAGGATCTCCCAATGACATCATGTGTTGTGATGTCACTAATCAAGCCATTGCTAGGAAAGGGGTACTGCCTGACTGTCGACAACTACTATACCAGTCCACAGCTTGCAGATATCCTCATTACGAAGTTTACAGATATTTATGGAACTGTTAGGCTAAATAGGAAGGATTTTCCTGAACAATTCAAGAAGGAAACGTTGAAGAAAGGAGAGGTACGTGCCTATCAGAGAGGTAAGGTAATGGTTCTTCGGTGGAAAGATAAGAAGGACGTAGCCATGCTTTCTACTACCCATAATCCTGCTATGCAAGATGTTACTACGTCACGAGGAGAAGTGAAGAAGCCAGTAGTTGTGTGTGACTACAATTACACAATGGGTGGTGTTGATAAAGTCGACCAACGACTGGTTGATTATCCAATACCAAGGAAATGAGGGAAAAAATATTACAGGAAGGTGTTTTTCCACATGATGGACCTCGCTGTATGGAATTCCTATGTTCTATACAATGAATCATTCAAAGAAAAGGAAGAGGCAACATCAAAACCTCTTACACACCTAAAATTTCGGCTAGATATCATTCGGTCAATAATAGAAAAATACCACCAAGAAATTCCACATCCAAGAGCAGGAAGGCCTTCAACTTCGCCAAGTATGACTCAATTTTCTCATGGACACTTTCCCATGGAAATTCCTGCCACGGAAAAGAATAATAATCCCACAAGGAAATGTATCAATTGTGCAAAAAAACGCGATCACAACGGAAAGCCAATCAGAAAGGAATCACGCTACATATGCAAAATATGTAAAATACCTTTATGCATAGTTCCTTGTTTCGAAGTATATCATTGCAAATAGATAAAATAAATTAGTTTTGGAAATGTTTATTATTTCTAAATGAAGAGTGTTTGTTCATTGTGTTTATCCCTTTCTTTCCTTTCAACTTACTCAATAGTGAAAATAAACTGTATTTTATAATGATAATGCATAGTTCCTTGTCTCAAAGTATATCATTCCAAATAAATAAAATAAATTAGTTTTGGAAATGTTTATTATTTCTAAATAAACATAGTTTGTTCATTGTGTTTCTGTTATCCCTTTCTTTCCTTTCAACTTACTCCATAGTGAAAATAAATGGTATTTTATAATGATTTTTAAGCAGATGATTAAACTCGTCCTTGCTGACAAAGGAAAACTAATCCTAATATTTTATATATAAAATATCAACATATTTTAAAATAAATAATTTCTTGGTAAACAGCATAAAAAGTACTACAAAATAAGGAAATAAAAATATTGGTCTCTTTTTGAAACGTTTTGGGAAAAAAAATGGGACAGTGAAGGGGTTAATGGCATGGGTTATTTGCCTTTGATGCCTCTCTCGGTGCCTTTTGATTGAAGAACGAGAGATGTTCACCTCTGAAAGATCTTGACCAAGGCTAGATGCAGTTTCAGCTAATACAAAGGTGGCCCTCCTGTCACTGATGCCAGTCCTGTCCAGAGCAGCAGCCAATTCAGGAGATATGATATTCTTTGCTGCCTTTTTCTTTGGTGGAGTTGGTCCGCTGGTAGATGGGGGATTAATAAGGTAATCTTCATCTTCTCTTTCTGACTCACATAAAGACTCAGAAGAACAACTTCCCTGATCTAGCATAACTTCCTGTGAAACAGCATATTTTTCTTCTTCAGCTTTCCGCTTCCTATTTACCAATTTCATTTGCTTCTCAGCAGCTCTCTTTTCTGCCTTGTCAGTCACCATATCTGCAGAGACCATTGATCCTACTTGTCCCGCTTTCCTTTGTTGGATCAAGAACTGCCGGTCTTCTTCATTTTTGATTAAGGTAAAGGCATCAGCATGGGCGACATCAAATAGGTTCTCCATTTCTTCCTGAAAGGTTTTCTCTTTTTCTAACTGAGAGTTGCTTTTCCTCCCAGCATTCTTCTTAATTGCTTTCCACTCCAAGTGTAGAGCCTGAATTTTGTGAAGAATGTGGTCTTTCCTTTGAGTAGGGATTCGGGCTCTCTCCCAGAAGAGACGCAATTCTTCAAAAAGCTTCTGAACTAGGTTTGATCTCCTGCTTCAAGACTTGATGATGGTGGAGGAACATGCGGAGGACCTGGCCACGGGAAGGCAGCTTGGCTCCAGTGATTGTTTCCTCTGACTTTTTCATTAAGTAAAATGTACGTTTATTTGACATTGCAAAACCTGTAAATTTAATAAATCTATCTGAAAGAAAAATAATCATTAGTTAATGTATCTGTAAATAATGTTTCTTTTAATTATTCACTATATTAATAAAGGGCATAATGGTATACAAAAAACAGCTTTGAGCCACCCCTAAAAGTTATTCGATTTGCCTTAAATTTTACATGAAATATCTTTTAGCTAAAAGGAACCAGATTATAGCCTGGGAGGAAAGAAAATTGAACTTCGATTTTTTACCCCATTCTGTGTGACCACCCTAATATTTATGCTGTTTTACCCTAATATCTAACATTTTACCCATTTGGCCTATATATACTGAGTTACATTGTGTACATCCAATCAAATACACACAACCAACAACATTTTCTGGGCTATTCTTTATTAGGTGTGATTTAACAGTATTATTATACTTAGACTACATTGATACCAGTTGCTTTAAGTAAAATCGGAAGATATTGAAAATTAACATGGTAAGGTAGGCTAATGATATTGTTACGCTCAAATTCCTTTACAGTTATATTATTATAATATCTCTTCTTAGCTTTCCTAAGACAGTTATCTAAAAATGAAATAGGATAACATAATTTAGTACCAATATTCATGATATTGTATAACTCAGAATCTAAGAATTCAGGACACAACTCTCAATGCTCTAAGAAACATAGCAGAGAAAATAGAGGATTTAATTGAGGGATGATGGTCAGAATAAAAATGCACATAAGAGTTATTATTATTATTGAACTGATTAGAGCATCTCCAAATTTTTACATCCAGAAAAGATAGGCTTCCATCATTTTCTTTTTCAACTGTGAACTTAATAGAAGGGACTAAATTGTTGAGCATACCAAGAAATAAGTCAACATCCGAATTATTAGGCCAAAGGCATAAAATATCATCTATATAGCTGTACCAAACCAGGTTAAAATTAACAATCAAAGGCAAAATTCTACTTTCAAAAAATAGCATATATAAATTAGCCAGTACAGGTGAAAGGGGATTTCCCATTGCCAATCCAAATGACATAGCATAAAACTTATTTTCAAACTGAAATTTACAATCTTTGACACAAAGCTTAATTAACTCAATAAGAGCGTTGTGTTGAACAGGGAAAGAATATTCAGAGATCTTATCTTTTAAAAAAATCAAGTAGGTCATCAACAGGCACTTTTGTGCATAACGAGCATACATCAAAGCTTACAAATTTGAAATTAGGGTCATTAGGAAACTTCAGTTTGTCAATAAGATCCATACTATTTACAATGTGACTCAGAAATAGAACCAACTGACAGTGTTAATAAACTAACCAACCATTTAGATAGGTTACGGAGCCTACTGAGCTAACAATAGGCCTCATGGGATTATTAACTGTGTGTTTTTACTAAGCCGTACAGATATGGTAGTGATGGATTGATACTAAGAAACGACGGTCCAAGGACTTCCATGAAAACCGCACTGACAAGAAGCTCCAGGACATGGTGATGACATGCCAGATAGAGGAGGCTTCTCCCAAGTTCCTGCTCGATCAGCACGCATGCACCTGTGTTCTTTCCCGTGCTTGAAGCCGTAGTGTCGAACGAGAGGGCACCAACTTTGTCATCCAATCCCCAGTCTCGCAGAGCTTCCACCACAGCTTTGGCACAGTTTGCACCAGTACGGAACCGAGCTTGGCGACCTGGAGGAGCTGCACCTCGCCGCCACAAGAGACCAGGATCAGGAGTCGATCAACCTGTTCCTTGGACGTCAGATCCACCATCAGCTTCCCATCCCAGTGAACAATGAGCGCAGCTTCTCAATGGAAGGGCTCCTTGAGCTGAGCGGCAACTTGTTGGCGTTGCGCCATCCTCTGGCGCCATATGGACGACCGGTTGATGTTCAACTCATCAATGTTGTGGCCAAGGGACCGAGCCGTCTCACCGAGCACGTAAATGGCGTCGCTGTTGGTCAGCTTTGTGCGGTCCAAGCTAGCCACCAGGGCTGGTGAAATGATATTCGCCAGCCGACTGCGCTTGGGTGGGCTGCAACCTCCGACAGCACCACGGGTGGGAGAGTCGCTGGGGGGTGAAGAGCTCGAGCTGGAAGAGGCCAATTCTGCTGTTTGAGAAGTAGTGGCCATTTCTTCAGTTGCATGGCGCCGACGGCGTTGTTCAGCCTCCCTCCACTGCGCAACATTGCGCTCTGTGTGAGCCAGGACCACATCAGCTCCTCCCATGGTCCCCCTGCGGCCGGGTTCTCGTTGGGCAATCAGGAAGGCCTTGTCCTCGATGTTCATCATGTTCAGTGCGTCAGCGTGGGCGACATCGAAGAGGTTGCAGAACATCTGCTGGAAGGAGGCTTTTCGTGCAATCTGGGCATCTGAGCATCGATTCTTGTTCTTCTTGAGAAGCTTGTATTCGCCATACAACTTCTCTAGCTTCTCAGTGATGTGGTCTCGTCTCGTCGTTGGAATCTGCGCTTTCGTCCACAAGATAAGCACTTCATCAGCAACGGCCATGACAGCCTCCCTCGTCGTCGTTGCCACCTTCATGCTCAGCTTGTGCAGAGTCAGGCCGAGGACGTCGCCGATGGATGGCAGCTTGCTCCCCATGAGTGCAGAGACTGGCGTCACAAGGAAGTCTTTTGAACGTGTACTGGCCATTTCACCAAAATAACACCTGGGGAAGATACATTGGAAACGTTTAATACCAATTCTAAAGGCAAGCCAAAAAAAACACTAATCTGTCAACGGTGAGATCAACACCACACACAATCCGACCCTCTCAGCAAGGCGTGTCAATGGCCCACATAGGGGCATAACTTCAACCTTCTTGAGCACAGGGTAAATATTATTATTTCTCAATGACATTTTAACCAGTGTTTTTATGAATAACCTCACAGATTGAGACCCTGGGAGCAAGAGAAATATACGTTTGAAAATCCCCCCTATGCTTGAGGACCACCCTAATATACATAGTGTATATATATACTGTATTATTTCAAAAACAGCATTGATCAGCTGCATATAAAATGTTGACAGATATTGACCAATAGCTAAAAATATAACCAAAATCGTACGCCCGCCAGAGTACTGACTCAATTCCTTCCAGCTTCTGGAAAGTCTAGATGACAAATGTTATACTCCTCTTTTGGCACGCTCTGATGCCCCTTGATGCTGGCAGAAAGAGTTTGAGTCGCCATCTTAGTTTGTTCCAAGTTTTCATACGAGTAATACATATCGGTTTGACTCCGTAATTTTAGCCAGTTATTATCTCAATTAACTTCGTTTTATAGATTTAACATCATTCACTAATGATTCTAATAAGTCAAATTCTTTTAAGGTCTAGAATTCCTTTTAACCTCTTTATGCTCAGTCAGTGGAACTTTTGTCATATATCTCACTGATTAACTTGTACTCGTATATAGGAGAACCATCCAGGGGTAGCTATTTTAGATTGACTTGGAATTTCATTAATATTCATCAAGTTGAACCTTCGACAGGTTGACTGGGGTTATCAGCTTGAAACGAGTTAATTGCGATTCACGAGCTTAATCTGACGCGGTATATATTGTGGAACGACCAATTGCATAACGTTGCAACCTAAATCAATACTTTATAGTTGGGCTTGTAAAGATTAACTTATTTATCAATCTAAATAAAACAAATTTAAATGTATCCAACTTCAGTCTAAATTAAACAAAGTTAAATCTATCATATAAAAAGTTTAAGCTTCCCTTAAGAATTATTTCCTTTAAGTGAATATGCTTAAACAATTAACAGTGTCAAAGTTTGTGAGCCCTAAGTTTTAATTTAAACAATACCTTTTCGAACCTGAATTAGAGGTGGACGCGGGTAGCCATAAGGATAACCCCTTTTTAGGCTGCATTTATTTTCCACAACCTTACCATGTTAATTTTCAATATCTTCTGATTTTACTTAAAGCAATTGGCATCAATGTAGTCTTTAAGTATAATAATTCTGTTAAATCACAACTAATAAAGAATAGCCCGGAAAATGTTGTTGGTTGTGTGTACTCGATTGGATGTACACAATGTAGCTCAGTATATATAGGCCAAATGGGTAAAACGTTAGATATTAGGGTAAAACAGCATAAATATGCATGTAGAACAGCTAATAATTCCAATGCTTTGTTTAACCATATGTATAGATGTAATCATAGCATCAAGTGGGATAGTTCTAAAGCGCTTGTTGAAAACAGATACAGTATAAAATAGAAAGAAATATTCTAGAATGTGCATTTATTCATTTTAAAAATAATTTCAATAACAGTGCGGGAATGTATAAAATTGACAATATCTTGTTAAAATTCCTTTTGCCTCTCATTAACTCTTGTTAAGTATGTGCTAATTGCTTTGGTTTCTGCTACGTTGAATATTTATGGGCATCTTACCTTCTCTCTTCATTCCATGATGAGGTGTAGCTCTGAATACACAAAAGGCCTTGGAATCATTTTCCTTTTTCCTTGTGGGTTTGCAGCATATATATATATATATATATATACAGTAAATACTCGATAAGTCAGACTATATAGGGCTCTAGCCAGACTCATCGCGAATTACCTTAATTACCCCTCCTATTTACCCCTAAAGAGGCATAAATACTCTAACCTTTTAAGTTTGATTAGTGAGAGTCTAATACAATGTTCAAAATAAACATTAAAAAACAATAAAACTTTGTTTCACTTACTGTTGCTGGAATTATTTTGAGTGTGAAAAACACAAAATTTTATTGTTTACCTTTTCGTACAATACAGTATTAAAAAAACACTTTACTTAGTAAAAGAAACAAAATAATAATGGCACTTGACAGAGGAAATAAAGCACTTCTCTTAGTAAAATAAACAAAAGAATAATAGTACTTGACAGGATGAGTCCAACTCATCCCAAATTCTGACTCATCAAAGTCCAACTCATCGAGTATTTACTGTGTATATATATATAATATATATATATATATATATTAGGCTGGGTCCAAATTTTTTATTTCTTATGTACATAGTGTGAGGTGGTTCAATCAATCATAGTAACACCCCTACCCACCTTACTGGTTTCAGTTTTTTCAGAAAATTTGTAAAATTTGATAATGTGTGATTTATTTAGAAATTTTTCTATTACAAAACTTCGCTTATAAAACTGTTATATTAATTTTGTAATGAAAAAAATTTTTTAAAAATACAAAAATGCATGAAAAATCAAGCATATTTTCTAAACTTAAAATCTTTATATTTTTTAAGACAGCGTTTATAAGGGCTGCAGTGGCACTATTGCTTACCGTACCCTATATCTCCCTGAAGTTTTGGCTAAATTTTCATAGGTATATCTATTTTGAAAATTTTCTATTAATTCTAAGTCTTCTTCATAATCTAAGTCTTCTCTGTCTTGAAAATCAACATCTTCATTTTCATCATCTTCTATCACTTCTGATGATACAAATTCCCTTGCTTCTCTTAATTTTTCTTTTGATTTCTTTTCCCTTTCCTCTGCTTTTTCGATTTTGCCCAACTTTCTCAAATTACTTGAAGTAGTTTATTTATCAATTTTTCCTAACTGGTTTTTTCTTTCTTTTTGACCAATAAAAGCTTCCCATTCTATAATAGGTATTTTATGTTCACACCTTCAAAGTTTTCTATCCCTTATGCCTTTATCATAACAGTGGCATGGAGATATGTCAAACATCTCGTCATATTTCTTTAATTTTTCACATTTTTCATTTCTTTTTATCATAGGGCATTTAGTTAACTTATCAGCATCTTCTATAAGTCTAGTAACTCTAACATAAATTCCCTTTGTATCAATTGTTGGGAAAGAAAATTTTTGCCAAATTTCTTTTATATCTTGAACAACTACGTTATAGCAATCATTTTTACTTATTTTAACCTGTGCTTTAGATTCTTCCTCTCTGACAATAAAATGGAAGTGCCTTACAACATCAGCTTTTGATGGCATCATGGCAGATGAAAATTTTGCTGGATATCCAAAGGCTGCATTGTGGCTTCTTTTTCTAGTAGCCATAATTTAATTTAATAAGATTTTAACTATATTTTATTTATTACTGATATTTTAAAATTAAATAACGTATTTTAATACAAACTTTTAATATTCTAGGTACCTAAATAGGAGTCTGGAAAGCAAAAAAACAAAAATAATGTAATATTAGGTCTTATATCTGGTGCTATGAGTCAGCACTGGATTTAAGACCCTACCCCCCTACCCTCCCGATCTCAACAGAAGTTGGTGAATGGTCTATTCTGATGTAATTTGTGCTGGGGAATCCGATTTTGGCCATCCAAAAGCAAAAAAATTAATATTTAGGGTTGATTTTTACAATTTTTTATTTTTGGCCTATTTCCCATACAAATTCATATAGAAAAAAGTGAGTATTGGTAGGGGAGCAGGGGGAGTAGCCAAGGTCCCACAGCCTTGATTTTTGGTGTGGATACTATTACAAAATGATCAACCTCACAATATGTACCTAAGCAAAATCTTGACCTTGACTCCTTTTTGACCCGGCAATCCGGCATATATATATATATATATATATTAGTGGTGGACCAGATCTTAATTTTCAATATTTGCGGATGCAGATTTTTAATTTCAATATCTGCAGATGCGGATATTTAGTTATATAATATAGAATTATGAATATATGACAATTTTTCAAATTTTGTGATATTACTATTATGGCAGGCAATGCATAAGAATTAAAATTAATATTAATGTTTTCATTATGATAAAAATAATAACTTTCTCAAGAGTTTCAGCCATAGAAAATTCAATGAAACAAGTTTCATTCAATTTTCTGTGTTACCAGGTATTTATATTTTGAGGTTTATATATTTGTTTGTTCATTAATAATTAATACTTTACATGAAATGTGCATGACTGGGCCTTATAAGCTAATTTAATTGTAAATTGCATAATTTATTGGAGGTAATATCCGCATAACATCCGCAGGCAAAAATGTGGATGTGGATATCTGGTCCACCACTTATATATATATATATATATATATATATATATATATATATATATGTAGGGTGTCCTATAAGTCCGGTATCATAGGAAAAATAATAAAAAAAGGCAAAAAAAAAGAAGCTTATTTACAGAATGTGCTCAAAATGTATTGTTCCGTAGCCCATTCACAAAATTCCATCCGCCGGTTGGGATCATCTTCGCTTAATTTCTGTAGGAGCTGAAGTTTATATGGATGCCATTTGTGAGCCTGAAGAATGTGATGGATGCTACTTTTCAACACTCCTGTCTCAGCGGACAATCACCGAAGAGATTTATTGGGACTTCTGTTAAAATGAGCCAGGATAGCAGTTGCTGTATCATCGTCAGTGGACCTCCTTGAAGGTCCACTACGTGGTTTATCTTCTATGGATCCTGTTTCCTTAAACTTTGCAACAAGTCTGCAAACACAACTCTGTGTTATTGGCTCGCAGTCTGGATGCAGTCTGTTAAATTCAGCAGCAGCCTCTTTGACTCCAATTTCCAATGAGTAGAATTATCTGGATTCATTCTAACTTGTTCACAGACATTATGGCATGTAGAAAGAGAAAAATATGAATTATGGTTTGTAGAAATAGAAAAATATGAATTTCTCCTATGATGCCGGACTTATGGGACACCCTGTGTATATATATATATATATATATATACAGGGTGGGCCGTAAGTTTCCATACATAGGAAAAATAAACATTTTGTTATGGATAACCATTTTTATTTATATAATATGCTCTACATGGTTGCCATTGTTTTGAAAACACATTTCAATACGTGTTCCCCACTGTTGATGAACACGCATTAGCACAGTTGACGTTATGCTTGTAATGGCGTTGGTGATACGTTCCTTTAGATGATTTATGTCTCGTATCTTTTCCTGATACACCATGGCCTTCAAGTGCCCCCAAAGATAGAAATCAAGGGGGGTGAGATCTGGGGATCTGGGAGGCCACTCCACAGGACCACGCCGACCAATCCAAGCATCCGGAAACTGCTGCTGATCCAAATACCAACGCACGTGAAGACCATAATGAGGTGGAGCTCCATCTTGCTGGAAGTAAACTGGGAAGTTACCTTCCTCGTTTAGCAGGGATGGGAAAATCTCTTCTTGCAACATGTTAAGATACCTTTCGGCATTAAGATTTCCACTGACAAAAATTGGTCCAATAATTCTGTCACCCCATATCCCGGCCCACACCATCACTTTACCGGCACCTTGCATCTTCGTCGGACTCAGCCAGTTAGGGTTAGCATTACTCCAATAACGTATGTTTTGCCGATTAACCTCTCCATTGACGTAAAAATTTGCTTCATCAGTAAACAAGATCTTACGTCAAACGCATATTCTTGATATTTGGAATTGAAAAATTGTTTACTTTGTCCAGAAATTATTTGAAATGAATTTGAGAATAGTGATTTTACTATTTTCTGTTTTACATAGTTGATTATAATAATTTTGATGCTTGCAATGTGTCTCAATAATGAGTTTGATTACATGATGAAGCAAAGATGAATGCGGTAGGGATGTACTGGACATCTGGCTAGGGCATAGGACATGGAATGTGTTTGAGAATTAGTTCTTGATGAAAATATTTGATTAAGCCATTTTAATCTGAATTGATGTATGCATATAACTATTTGCCAATCATTCAGAGTAGCTTCCTCCCATCTCCCATCTGACTTCATTATCCTTGAAATTAGAATACCTTTCAAAGATATTTTTTCTCCTCTATTTGGGCTTGACTGTAGGAAGGTGTTAATCCTAAAGTGTCCCTTCTGTTGTTCTGAAGAACTGTTTCTGTGCTTACACCCTATCCTATTCACTCCTATGCTAATGATTCCACTTTTCATTTCTACACCACTTCGCAGTGTGTCCCACATAGCAATTACTCCATGCTTTGCATGAATCAGCTATGACACACTGGACCTCTGATCTTTCTGCTATCTCTGATTGGGATAGAAAAATCCTTGTGGCTTTCAATGCCTCAAAAACTCAGTTCCTTCAATCAAACCAGCCCTTAACTTATTTGCTTACACAGACAAGACAAAGTATAGGTCGTCTGCAAATCCTTCACAGTACAAGATGATCACTTTATGGTGTAAAAGTTCTTAGAAATTAGCTGATGGAGAACTAATCATCCATGAATTATTCAAGAATATTTTAATCAAACCATTGAATAAAAACTAATACTAAAAGAGAATGGTGTAGAAACAACACAGTAAACTGCACAATAAAAATTTTGTATTTTGATCAATGATGAGTTTGTTTGCATTCTTTGTAGCAGAAAAATTATGAAGCATAAATATTATGGTTTCAGCCAAGTAATTGGCTTAAAACAAAATGTTCCAATTAAACTAATTTTTTATAAATCATTTGCAGCATTCAAAACCAAAGCAGAACCCAATAGCAAAATTAAAACTTCAAACAACCAAGTCTTTACTTAATTTTGAACATAATGGAAAACACAAAGACCAACTCGTAGAAAAGATTGTATTTAAGTGTTACATTTGCATTTATCGGACAAAGATCAAGAAAAATCTTAGAAATCATTTAAAAGTTCACACAAGAAAGAAACCTTTTAAATGTGATATTTGTTCATACACTGCAGCACAGAAAAGTAATCTTCAACAGCATTTAAGAGTTCATACTGGAGAAAAACCTTTTAAATGTGATATTTGTTCTTACACTGCAGCACGCAAAAGTAATCTTCAAGAGCATTTAAAAGTTCACAGAAGAAAGAAACCTTTTAAATGTGATATTTGTTCATATACTGCAGCACAGAAAAGTAATCTTCAACAGCATTTAAGAGTTCATACTGGAGAAAAACCTTTTAAATGTGATATTTGTTCTTACACTGCAGCACAGAAAATTTATCTTCGACGTCATTTGAGAGTTCATACTGGAGAAAAACCTTTTAAATGTGATATTTGTTCTTACACTACAGCACGCAAAAGTAATCTTCAAGAGCATTTAAAAGTTCACACAAGAAAGAAACCTTTTAAATGTGATATTTGTTCATACACTGCAGCACAGAAAAGTAATCTTCAACAGCATTTAAGAGTTCATACTGGAGAGAAACCTTTTAAATGTAATATTTGTTCTCATACTACAGCATACAGAAGTAATTTTCAACAGCATTTAAGAGTTCATACTGGAGAGAAACCTTTTAAATGTGATATTTGTTCTCATACTACAGCATACAGAAGTAATTTTCAAGAGCATTTAAAAGTTCATACTGGAGAAAAACCTTTTAAATGTGATATTTGTTCTTACACTGCAGCACACAAAAGTAGTCTTCAAGAGCATTTAAGAATTCATACTGGAGAAAAACCTTTTAAATGTGATATTTGTTCTTACACTGCAGTACGCAAAAGTAATCTTCAAGATCATGTAAAAGTTCACACAAGAAAGAAACCTTTTAAATGTGATATTTGTTCTTACACTGCAGCACAGAAAAGTAATCTTCAAAAGCATTTAAGAGTCCATACTGGAGAAAAACCTTTTAAATGTGATATTTGTTCTTACACTGCAGCATGCAAAAGTAATCTTCAAGAGCATTTAAGAGTTCACACAAGAGTAAAACCTTTTAAATGTGATATTTGTTCTTACACTGCAGCACAGAAAAGTAATCTTCAAAAGCATTTAAGAGTTCATACTGGAGAAAAACCTTTTAAATGTGATATTTGTTCTTACACTGCAGCACACAAAAGTAATCTTCAAACGCATTTAAGAGTTCATACTGGAGAGGACATTTAGTGACTAAGAAATGGAATACATGAATGATGAAATAATAAACTTATTCAAAATGATTCTAGCCCAAAAATGAACCCTATCCCACTATTACAGTGCCTTGAAGCTACCCAAAATAGTGATGATGAAGCATCTGGTAGTTCAGAGGACACACAAAACAGACAACACATCAGCCAACATTTTGTAATCAATCCAATTCAGCAAATGGGACTGGGTGGTTCACCACCCAGTTCACCTGGATCCTCTAACTCATCATTCCCTTCCCCAGCCAGATCAAGAACCCCTCCCCATCACCACCACTGCCGCCACCACTACCACCACCACGATATGAAGATATGGACCTACAACAAATGGAAGTGGAGGAGGAATTAGCAAATACAATTGAAAATGTTAAAACCATGCATATGGAAAGCCGGCCCCGATTGATCAAACTTAGTAAAAATAGAAAGTTTAAACAACTACTATGCAGAGTAAATGTTGCAGTTAATAGACTAGTTCCAGTCAATACAGACCTTACTGAACTTAACCAAGTAAATTACGCTGTTGGCCTATACATGCAACAGAAACTTGTCCCAAATTTTAGTCCAAAGTCCCCCAGCCAAACGTGCAATCCAAAACCCCCTCCTTGGAAAGTTAAATTAACTAAACAACTTACACAAGCCAGACGAGAATTGAACCAATTAAAGCAATATTTCCAAGCACCCACACAACAGGGAAAACTCAAAAAACAAATAGGGAAAATAAAGAGGAAGTATAATCTGAGAGATAATCAATTACGTGACAATGCGCTGGAATTGGAGGGAAAAATCCCAGCCATAGCCAATAGAATCAGGAATACACAAAAGCAGATTGACATGAAAAACCATAACAAACAATTTTTATCAAACCCTAGAGGCTTTTATCAAAATCTCACTAGGGAAGAATAATAGTTCATGAACCACCAGATCAAACCCAGCTGGAGACATACTGGAAACCCCTCTTTGAAACCCCTGAACAGCATAATCAGGATGCTGCGTGGATAGAGACCATCAGGGTGACAAATGAGGGTAAACCAGAAATGGAGGAGTTATTTATGACACAAGATAAGATAAGAAGGAAACTGGCAAAATTCTCCAACTTTAGAAAACCTGGCCTAGACAAGCTCCCGAATTTCTGGCTGAAACAGGTCACGGCATTACACCATTATTATACTGCCTCCTTTCACAGGATTTTGCAGGGAGTAGAAGAAACACCAGAATGGCTTACAAGTGGAGACACAACCATCATCCCTAAGACTCGCGAGACAAATCTCCCAAATAAATACCGCCCAATCTGCTGTCTCACCACCACCTATAAACCTTTTACAGGCCTAATTGCAGATGGTATGTATGAACACCTGGATGCTGGAGACTATCTAGAAAAAGAACAGAAAGGATGTAGAGAAACTGCTTAGGTACAAAGGATCAGCTGCTCATCAACAAAACTATCCTTGAAGACTGTAAAAAGAGAGGCAGAAACCTTATTATGGCATGGATAGACTATCAGAAGGCATTTCATAGTGTCCCACACTCATGGATTTTGGAATGCCTTAAACTGTACAAAATCCACCCTACCATTATTAGCACTCTAACAAACCAGATGACAAAATGGCAAACAAACATCAATCTTACCCATGAAAATGGGAAAATATCCATTCCCCATGTCAAGATTATGAGGGGTATATTCCAGGGGGACAGCTTATCACCCTTGCTATTCTGCCTCACCCTGGACCCCCTTAGCAAACTACTTAGCAATAATAATAAGGGCTACAACCTCAGTCAAACTAGGCAAAGAAATCCTGACCATTTACTGAACCATCTCCTGTTTATGGATAATTTGAAGCTGTACGCAGACTCTGACCAAAACCTGGAATGCCTATTAAGGATCGTCCATGCTTTCTCCGGTGACATCAAAATGAAGTTTGGATTGGACAAGTGTGCTAAGTGTACACTTAGAGGGGGTAGGAAAATACAAACCCATAACATCAACTTAGGAGGAGACACTGAGATCAAAGACTTGGAAGAGGATAGTTCCTACAAATATCTTGGGATAGAAGAAAGTGGAAATGTAGAACACAGGCAAATGCGAGAGAAAATCAGTGGAGAGTATGTACGAAGACTGAAAAAGATCTGCAAAACCCAACTTACATCAAAGAATCAAATAACAGCCATAAACCAACTCGCCATCCCTGTTATCAACTATAGTGTAGGGATCATAGACTGGCCACAATCAGAACTAAATAAACTGGATGTTAAGACCAGAAAGATCCTCACTCTAAACAGAACAACATACCGGAACCAGTGTCTTCCCAGATTGTACCTACCAAGAAAACTGGGAGGAATGGGATTAACTGAGGTTACCCAGCTGCACCGATCATCGACCATCAGCATTGGGCAGTATCTAAAAAGTTTGAGTAGTCCTACAATAGCTCTGGTCCGTGAACACCATAACACAAGGGTAACGCAACATACTTCAATAACCAAACTGGCTCAGCACTTTGGAGGCAACAATATGACGGAGGAAGTAGAAACTGAAAGAGTACCAGCCACCTTAATAGCTCGGAAAAGTCGCAAAAGATTTGTTGAGGAACAACAGGCCAAGCATGCAGAAGAATGGGAACAACATCAAAGAGCTGGAAAATATTATCAAGAGTTACAAAAAGATTATATCAACAAAGAAGGATCACTGGAATGGTTAAAGAGAGGAGTTTTGCAATATGATGGAGAGCGATTAATAATGGGTGCCCAAGATCTTGCACTCCTCACAAATGCATTTAAAAAAAATGGCTGGAATAAGTACTAATGATAGGTGTAAATTCTGTTATGTTGAGGTGGAAAGTGTTGGCCATCTAATATCAGGCTGCAGGGTGCTCCTGGCAGATGGGTACTATACAGCCAGACACAATAAAATTTGTAAATATATTCACTGGAAGATTATGATAGCATTAGAATTAGAATGTAATAAAAATGTATGGGAACACACACCTGCACCAATTACTGGAAACAACCAGTATACCATATACTATGACACAATAATTCCAACAGCCACTTTTATAGATAATTCTGCAATAAAACCGGACATAGTAGTGTGGGACAAGAGGGAAAGGAGTGCCTTACTTATTCAGGTCAGTGTCCCAAATGATTATGGCCTTAATAGAGTGGAAAGGGAGAAAATTACAAAATACCAGGCACTCGTATATGATATGAAGAGAAACTGGAGATTGAAAGATGCTGCCATTCTCCCTATCATAGTTGGGGCAACAGGTATGATGAAAAACAACTTATCAACTTACCTGAACTCAATCCCAGGATAGCCCCAGGCCAAAGAAATCCAAATAGGGGCATTAAAAGGAATGGTTGCCCTTCATTAAATGAATGCTAGGACAATTTCAGACATAGGTGAAGTGTGTGGCTTTGGGTGGAACCCTGACTTACAGTTATTAAAAATACTAAAAGGAGTATAAGCCAAAAGAGAGAATCCCTGGGGATAGGGGATTTGAAAGAATACTTCTCATGTGGTCCCAGTGTCGTAAAAGGTGACTAAAAATAAAGGATGGGTGCAGGGTAAACCCCTCCCACCTGTATGTAGCTTTCCACAAACAAGAAGAGGATGTAATGTTTACTAAGGAAAGCTCACACACTGGCAGGATGTCACCCAGGATAAAAAGGTCCCCTCAACCCGCTTACGCACCAGGGTGGGTGAGGTGAGTAATGGTGCACCTTTTCTCAGTCCCAGAGAAGATTCTTCACCAAAGGGATCAATGTGGGGGATCCCACCAGGTCGAGGTATTGACCCTGGACCCCAGCAGTTACATCGAACAATGGGCCCAACAAGAAACATATGTTGGTATGATGCAATAAACTGGACCATTGGAGAAAAGAAAAGAACGTAATCTTAGTGGCAAATCAAGGCTAAGCCAAATTCAGATATAGTTGAAGTGTTTGGCTTCGGGTGGAAGCCCCACTTACAGCTATTAAAAATACTAAAAAAAGAGTATAAACCAAAAAAGAGAAAATATATTAGAGTATAAACCAAAAGAGAAAAACCTTTTAAATGTGATATTTGTTCATACACTGCAGCACACAAAAGTTATCTTCAAAGGCATTTAAGAGTTCATACTGGAGAAAAACCTTTTAAATGTGATATTTGTTCTTACATTGCAGCACGCAAAAATAGTCTTCAAGAGCATTTAAGAGTTCATACTGGGATAGGGGATTTGAAAGAGTACTTCCCATGTGGTCCCAGCGTGTCGTAAAAGGCGACTAAAAATAAAGGACGGGTGCGGGGGAAACCCCTCCCACTGCATGTAGCTTTCCACAAACAAAAATTGGATATTGTCTATTAAGGAAAGCTCACACACTGGCAGGACATCACCCAGGATAAAAAGGTCCCCTCAATCTGCTTACACACCAGGGTGGGTGAGGAGAGCAATGGTGCAACTTTTCTCAGTCCCAGAGGAGAAGAAACTTCACCAAAGGGATCAATGCAGGGGATCCCACCAGGTCAAGGTTTTGACCCTGGACTCCAGCAGTTACATTGGACAATGGGCCCAACAAGAAACATATGTTGGTATGACACAATAAACTGGACTGTTGGAGAAAAGAAAAGAACTTAATCTTAGCAGCAAATCAGTGCTAGGCTAAGTTCAGATATAGTTGAAGTGTTTGGCTTTGGGTGGAAGCCCCACTTACAGCTATTAAAAATACTAAAAAGAGTATGAACCAAAAGAGAGAAACCTTTTAAATATATTTGTTCTTACATTACAGCATACAAACGTACTCTTCAACAGTATGAACAGACTTTGTGGTGTGCTCCTCACATGCCCAGGTCCCACCATCACAGGGTTTGGCTGTGTACAGCCATGAGGAAGTGACTGCTATAAGGACACTAATCCTAGCTAAAACTTTCAACAAAAATGAGATGTTTACTTAGGAAAATTTACGCTGGCAGGATGTTGCCCAGGATAAAAAGGTTCCCTCAACCCGCTTACGCACCAGGGTGGGTGAGGAGAGCAATGGTGCAACTTTTCTTAATCCCAGAGGAGAAGAAACTTCTCCAAAGGGATCAATGCAGGGGACCCCATCAGGCCAGAGTAATGACCCTGGACCCCAGCAGTTCCAACGGAAAATGGCCCCAAAACGAAACCTGAGAAGGTATGACATAATAAAATGGACTATTGAAGAAAAGAAAATAATTTTGCACTGCTCTGAATACTCAAGGTTTGAGAAGTGGAACAGGCAGAATAACATAATCCTAGTGGAGCAAATCAGGAACTCCAACTTACCTGAAGAGAAGAAAAATACCTGTCAAGAAACTACAATCATTAGCCTCACAAGTGCATAAATACCTTACAGAGGAAGAAATTAGTAATATTAAACAAAACGCTCTTAGGGAAGCAACTGAGGATTACATTGCCAGAGAAGGAGAAGAAAGAGAGGAAAAAATGAAAAGATTGTGGACAAGAGAAGAGAAATGGACACTGATATAGGCTACAAAGTATGCCAAAAAGAAACACGAAAGGCAGAAGGACATAACAAGGGAATGGAGAGAGATCTTCTTCCACTTTTGCCCATGTAAGAGAGAGACTCCAGCTGCAAAGTTGACCACTCGGAAGCACAACTTCATAACCCAGAGGGCATTTAGTGACCAAGAAATGGAATACCTGAATGATGAAATAGATAAACTTATTCAAAATGAATCCAGCCCAATAATGAACCCTATCCCACTATTACAGTGCCTTGAAGCTACCCAAAATAGTGATGATGATGCATCTGGTAGTTCAGAGGGGACACAAAACAGACAGCACACGAGCCAACATTTTGTAACCAATCCAATTCAGCAAATGGGACTGGGTGGTTCACCACCCAGTTCACCTGGATCCTCTGACTCATCATTCCCTTCCCCAGCCAGATCAAGAACCCCACCACTGCCACCACCACCACCATGATATGAAGATATGGACTTACAGCAAATGGAAATGGAGGAGGAGTTAGCAAATATAATTGAAAATGTTAAAACCATGAATATGGAAAGCCGGCCCTGACTGATCAAACTTAGTAAAAATAGAAAGTTTAAATAACTATTATGTAGAGTAAATGTTGCAGTTAATAGACTAGTTCCAGTCAATACAGACCTTACTGAACTTAACCAAGTAAATTACGCTGTTGGCCTATACATGCAACAGAAACTTGTCCCAAACTTTAGTCCAAAGTCCCCCAGCCAAAGGTGTAATCCAAAACCCCCTCCTTGGAAAGTTAAATTAACTAAACAACTTACACAAGCCAGATGAGAATTGAACCAATTGAAGCAATATTTCCAAGCACCCACACAACAGGGAAAACTCAAAAAACAAATAGGGAAAATAAAGAGGAAGTATAACCTGAGATAATCAATTACGTGACAAGGCATTGGAATTGGAGGGAAAAATCCCAGCCATAGCCAATAGAATCTGGAATAAACAGAAGCAGATTGACATGAAAAACCATAACAAACAATTTTCATCAAACCCTAGAGGCTTTTACCAAAATCTCATTAGCGAAAGAATAATAGTCCATTAACCACCAGATCAAGCCCAGTTGGAGGCATACTGGAAACCCCTCTTTGAAACCCCTGAACAGCATAATCAGGATGCTGCTTGGATAGAGACCATCAGGGTGGCAAATGAGGGTAAACCAGAAATGGAGGAGTTATTTATGACAGAAGACAAAGAAGAAGGAAACTGGCAAAATTCTCCAACTTTAAAAAACCTGGCCTAGACAAGCTCCCAAATTTCTGGCTGAAACAGGTCACGGCATTACACCACCATTATACTGCCGCCTTTCACAGGATTTTGCAGGGAGTAGAAGAAACACCAGAATGGCTTACAAGTGGAGACACAACCCTCATCCCTAAGACTCGCGCGACAAATCTCCCACATAAATACTGCCCAATCTGCTGTCTCACCACCACCTATAAACTTTTTACAGGCCTAATTGCAGACAGTATGTATGAACACCTGGATGCTGGAGACTATCTGGAAAAAGAACAGAAAGGATGTAGAAGAAACTGCTTAGGTACAAAGGATCAGCTGCTCATCAACAAAACTATCCTTGAAGACTGTAAAAAGAGAGGCAGAAACCTTAGTATGGCATGGATAGACTATCAGAAGGCATTTGATAGTGTTCCACACATGGATTTTGGAATGCCTTAAACTGTACAAAATCCACCCTACCATTATTAGCACTCTATCAAACCAGATTACAAAATGGCAAACAAACATCAATCTTACCCATGAAAATGGGAAAATATCCATTCCCCATGTCAAGATTATGAGGGGTATATTCCAGGGGGACAGCTTATTGCCTTTGCTATTCTGCCTCACCCTGGACCCCCTTAGCAAACTACTAAGCAATAATAACAAGGGCTACAACCTCAGTCAAACTAGGCGAAGAAATCCTGACAGTGTACTGAACCATCTCCTGTTTATGGATGATTTGAAGCTGTACGCAGACTCTGACCAAAACCTGGAATGCCTCTTAAGGATTGTCCATACTTTCTCTACTTTCTCCGGTGACATCAAAATGAAGTTTGGATTGGACAAGTGTGCTAAGTGTACACTTAGAGGGGGTAGGAAAATACAAACCCATAACATCAATTTAGGAAAAGACACTGAGATTAAAGACTTGGAAGAGGATAGTTCCTACAAATATCTTAGGATAGAAGAAAGTGGAAATATAGAGCACTGGCAAATGCGAGAGAAAATCAGTGGAGAGTATGTACGAAGACTGAAAAAGATCTGCAAAACCCAACTTACATCAAAGAATAAAATAACAGCCATAAACCAACTTGCCATCCCTGTTATCAATTATAGTGTGGGGATCATAGACTGGCCACAATCAGAACTAAATAAACTGGATGTTAAGACCAGAAAGATCCTCACTCTAAACAGAACAACATACTGGAACCAGTGTCTTCCCAGATTGTACCTACCAAGAAAACTGGGAGGAATGAGATTGACTGAGGTTAACCAGCTGCACCGATCATCAGCATTGGGCAGTATCTAAAAAGTTTGAGTAGTCCTACAATAGCTATGGTCTGTGAACACCATAACACAAGGGTAGCGCAACATACTTCCATAACCAAACTGGCTCAGCACTTTGGAGGCAATAATATGACAGAAGAAGTAGAAACTGAAAGAGTACCAGCCACCTTAGTAGCTAGGAGAAGTCACAAAAGATTTGTTAAGGAACAACAGGCCAAGCATGCAGAAGAATGGGAACAACATCAAAGAGCTGGAAAATATTATCAAGAATTACAGGAGGATTATATCAACAAGGAAGGATCATTGGAATGGTTAAGGAGAGGAGTTCTGCAATATGATGGAGAGTGACTAATAATGGGTTTCCAAGAACTTCCACTCCTAACAAATACATTTAAAAAAATGGCTGGAATAAGTACTAATGAAAGGTGTAGATTCTGTCATGTTGAGGTAGAAAGTGTTGGCCATCTAATATCAGGCTGCAGGGTGGTCCTGGCAGAGGGGTACTATACAGCCAGACACAATAAAATTTGTAAATATATTCACTGGAAGATTATGATGGCATTAGAATTAGAATGCAATAAAAATGTATGGGAACACACACCTGCACCAATTACTGGAAACAACCATTATACCATATACTATGACACAATAATTCCAACAGCCACTTTTATAGATAATTCTGCAGTAAAACCGGACATAGTAGTGTGGGACAAGAGGGAAAGGAGTGCCTTACTTATTGAGGTCAGTGTCCCAAATGACTATGGCCTTAATAGAGCAGAAAGGGAGAAAATTACAAAATACCAGGCACTCATATATGATATGAAGAGAAACTGGAGATTGAAAGATGCTGCCATTCTCCCTATCATAGTTGGGGCAACAGGTATGATGAAAAACAACCTACCAACTTACCTGAACTCAATCCCAGGACAGCACCAGGCCATAGAAATCCAAACAGGGGCATTAAAAGGAACAGTCACCCTCCTTAAATGAATGCTAGGACAAGTTCAGACATAGTTGAAGTGTTTGGCTTTGGGTGGAAGCCCCACTTCCAATTGTAAAAAATACATTAAAGAGTATAAACCAAAAGAGAAAAACATTTTAAATATAATATTTGTTCTGCACTACAGCATGCAAAAGTAGTGTTCAAAAGCATTTAAGAGTTCATACTGGAGAAAAACATTTTAAATATGGTGATTGTTCTTACACTACAGCATACAGAAGTCATCTTCAAGAGCATTTCGGGGATTTAAAGAATGCTTCCCACGTGGTCCCAGCGTGTCGTAAAAGGCGACTAAAAATAAGGGATGAGTACAGGGGAAACCCCTCTCACCTGTATGTAGCTTTCCACAAATGAGAACTGGATGTAATGTCTACTATGGAAAGCTCACACACTGGCAGGATGTTGCCCAGGATAAGAAGGTCCCCTCAACCTGCTTAGGCACCAGGGTGGGTAAGGAGAGCAATGGTGCAACTTTTCTCAGTCCCAGAGGAGAAGAAACTTCACCAGAGGGATCAATGCAGGGGACCCCACCAGGTCAAAGTATTGACCCTGGACCCCAGCAGTTATAATGGACAATGGCCCCAAAAAGAAACTTATGTTAGTATGACACAATAAACGACCATTGGAGAAAAGAAAAGAACGTAATCCTAGTAAGCAAATCAATGCTAAGCCAAGTTCAGACATAGTTGAAGTGTTTGGCTTTTGGGTGGAAGCCCCACTTACAGCTATAAAACATACTAAAAAGAATATAAACCAAGAAAGAGAAAAACCTTTTAAATGTGATACTTGTTCTTACACTACAGCATACAAAAGTAGTCTTCAAAAGCATTTAAGAGCTCATACTAGAGAAACCTAATCCCCCACATGGTCCCAGCGTGTCGTAAAAGGCGACAAAATAAGGGATGGGTGTGGGGGAAACCCCTCTCACCTGTATGTAGCTTTCCACAAATGAGAACTGGATGTAATGTCTACTATGGAAAGCTCACACTGGCAGGACATTGTCCAGGATAAAAAGGTCGCCTCAACCTGCTTAGGCACCAGGGTGGGTGAGGAGAGCAATGGTACAACTTTTTTCAGTCCCAGAGGAGAAGATTCTTCACCAAAGGGATCAATGTGGGGGATCCCACCAGGTCAAGGTATTGACCCTGGACCCCAGCTTTTCCATCAGACAATGGGCCCAACAAAAACATATGTCGGTATGACACAATAAACTGGACCATTGGAGAAAAGAAAAGAACGTAATCCTAGCGTCAAATCAACACTAAGCCAAGTTCAGATATAGTTGAAGTGTTTGGCTTTGGTTGGAAGCCCCACTTATAGCTATTAAAAATACTAAAAGTATAAACCAAAAAAGAAAAATCTTTTAAATGTGACATTTATTCTTACACTGTAGGATGGAAAAGTGCTCTTCGAAGGCATTTAAGGGTTCATACTAGAGAAAAACCTTTTGAATGTGATCTTTGTTCTTACACTGCATCATGGAAATGTAGTCTTCAAAGGCATTTAAAAGTTCATACTCACACACTCAGGTCTCACTAACACAGAGTTTGGCTGTGTACAGCCATGAGGAAGTGACCTCTATGAGAGGCACTAACCCTAACGAAAAGCTTCAATTAAAAATGAGATGTTTACTAAGAAAAACTCATACTCGCAGGATGTCGCCCAGGATAAAAAGGTCTCCTCAACCTGCTTACGCACCAGGGTGGGTGAGGAGAGCAATGGTGCAACTTTTCTCAATTCCAGAGGAGAAGAAACTTCACCAAAGGGATCAATGCAGGGGACACCACCAGGCCAAGTAATAACCCTGGACCCCAGCAGTTTCAACGGAAAATGGCCCCAAAAAGAAACCTGCGAAGGTATGATACAATAAAGTGGACCATTCAAGAAAAGAAAATAATTTTACACTGCACTGAATACTCACGGTATGAGAAATGGAGCAGGCAGAAGAACATAATCCTAGTGGAGCAAATCAGGAAATCCAACTTACCTGAAGATAAGAAAAATACCTCTGTCAAGAAACTACAATCATTAGCCTCACAAGTGCCTAAGTACCTTACAGAGGAGGAATTAGTAATATTATACAAAGTGCCCTTAGGGAAGCAGCCAAGGACTACATTGCCAGAGAAGAAGAAAGAGGAAAAAATGAAAAGATTGTGGACAAGAGAAGAGAAATAAGCACTGATATAGGCTACAAAGTATGCCAGAAAGAAACACAAGAGACAGAAGGACATCACAAGGGAATGGAGAGAGATCATCTTCCACTTTTGCCCATGTAAGAGAGAGACTCCAGCTACAAGATTGACCACTCAGAAGCACAACTTCATAACCCAGAGGGCATTTAGTGAACAAGAAATGGAATACATGAATGATGAAATAGATGAACTTATTCGCAATGAAATCAGCCCAATAATGAACTATATCCCACTACTCCAGTGCCTTGAAGCCACTCAAAATATTGATGATTTATCCAATAGCTCAGTGGACACACAAAGCAGACAGCACACTAGCCAACATTCTTTAACAATCCAATTCATCATATAGGAATGGGTGGCTTGCCACCCAGTTCGCCTGGATCCTCTGACTCCTCATTACCTTCCCTAGCCAGATCAAGAACCCCTCCCCCATCGCCACCACCACCATCATGATATGAAGATATAGATTTATAGCAAATAGAAACAGAGGAGGAACTAGCAAATATAATTGAAATTGTTAAAACCATGAATATGGAAAGCTGGCCCCAACTGATCAAACTTAGTAAAAATAGTTTAAACAACTATTATGCAGAGTAAATGTAGCAATTAATAGACTAGTCCCAGTCAACACAGACCTTACTGAACTTAATCAAGTAAATTATGCTGCTGGCCTATACATGCAACAGAAACTTGTCCCAAACTTTAGACTAAAGCCCCCCCAGCCAAAAGTGTAAACCAAAACCTCCTCCCTGGAAAGTTAAATTAACTAAACAACTTACACAAGCCAGATGAGAACTGACCCAATTAAAACAATATTTCCAAACAACCACACAACAGGGAAAACTCAAAAAACAAATATGGAAAATATAGAGGAAGTATAACTTCAATGATAATAATCAACTACATGACAAGGCGCTGGAATTGGAAGGAAAAATCCCAGCCATAGCCAATAGAATTAGGAATAAACAAAAGCAGATTGACATGAAAAACCACAACAAGCAATTTTCATCAAACCCTAGAGGCTTTTACCAAAATCTCATTAGGGAAAGAATAACAGTCCATGAACTACCAGATCAAACCCAGTTGGAGGCATACTGGAAACCCCTCTTTGAAACCCCTGAACAGCATAACCAGGATGTTGACTGGATAGAGACCATCAGGATGGCAAATGAGGGTAAACTGAAAATGGAGGAGTTATTCATAATGGAAGATAAGATAAGAAGGAAATTGGCAAAATTCTCAAACTTGGAAAAACTTGGCCTAGATAAGCTCTCAAATTTCTGGCTGAAGCAGATCACAGCATTATACCATCATTACACTGCTGCTTTCCACAGAATTTTGCTGGGAGAAGAAGAAACACCAGAATGGCTTACAAATGGAGATACAACCCTCATCCCCAAAACTCATGAGACAAAACTCCCAAATAAATACTGCCCAATGTGCTGCCTCACTACCACCTATAAACTATTTACTGGCCTGATTGCAGACAGTATATATGAACACCTAGAGGCTGGAGACTATCTGGAGAAAGAGCAAAAAGGATGTAGAAGAAACTGCTTTGGAACAAAGGATCAGTTGCTCATCAATAAAACTATCCTTGAAGACTGTAAGAAAAGGGGCAGAAACCTAAGTATGTCATGGGTAGACTATCAGAAGGCATTTGATAGTGTCCCACACTCCTGGATTTTGGAATGCCTTAAGCTGTACAAAATCCATCCTTCCATTTTCAGAACTATAATAAATCAGATGACAAAATGGAGAATGAAAATCAATCTCACCCATGAAAATGGAAAAATATCCATCCCCCATGTCAAGGTTATGAGGGATATATTCCATGGAGACAGCTTGTAACCCTTGCTATTCTGTCTCACCTTGGACCCCCCTAAACAAGCTACTTAGCAATAGCACCAAGGGCTACACCCTCAGTCAAACCAGGTGGAGAAATCCAGACAGTGGCCTGAACCACCTACTGTTTTTGGATGATTTGAAGCTGTATGCAGACTCGGATCAAATCCTAGAATACTTATTGTGGATCATACATACTTACTCCAGTGACATATAAATGAAGTTTGGATTAGATAAGTGCGCTAAATTTACACTTAAGGGAGGTAAGAAAATAAAAACGCAACATCAATTTAGGAAGAGAGTGAGATTAAGGACTTGGAAGAGGATAGTTCCTACAAATACTTTGGAATAGAAGAAAGTGGTAATATAGAACATTGGCAAATGTGAGAGAAAATCAGAGGAGAGTATGTTTGAAGACTGAAGATGATCTGCGAGACCCAACTTATATCAAAAAACAAAATAATGGCTATAAATCAACTCTCCATCCCTGTTATTAATTATAGTATATGGATAATAGAGTGGCCTCATTCAGAACTGAACAAACGATGTTAAGACCAGGAAAATCCTTACTTTAAATAGAATAATATACAGGAACCAGTGTCTTCCCAGATTGTACCTACCAAGTAATCTGGTTGGGATGGGATTGACTGAGGTTAACCAGCTGCACTGATCATTGACAATCAGCATTGGGCCAGTATCTGAGGAGCTTTTCTAACCATACAATAGCTCCAATTCATGAACACCACACCACAAGAGTAACTCAAACTTCTATAACCAAACTGGCCCAGTACTTTAGAGGGAATAGAGTGACAGAAGAAATAGATGCTGAAAGAGTACCAGCCACATTAATTGCTAGGAAAAGTCTAAAAAAAATTTGTCCTAGAACAAGCCAAACCAAGCATACAGAAGAATGGGAACAACTCCAAAGAGCTGGAAAATACTATAAAGAACTTCAGAAGGACTACATGAATAAAGAAGGATCATGGAATGGCTAAAGAGAGGAGTCCTGCTGTATGATGGAGAACAGCTAATACTGGGTGCCCAACAGGGTTGGCACTAGTGGGCCCAGCCCGAAAAAAACCCGGGTTTTTTAAAAAAACAACCCACTTGAAAAAACCTACTATTTTACCCACTTCTGGGTTTTTTCATGAAACTTAAGAAGTGCATATGTAATTATTTTTAAAAATTGTCATATAGGCGCCTATAATGATTTACATGCAAAGCAAGCAAACATGAGTCAACAAATAGACCTACAGGTATAACTCTTTGGGTGAGGTAGCAGGTTATAGAGTGTAGACATCAGCCAATCAGGGTGTTATACATCCTGATTCTTCAGTCAACTGCATCTTCAAGGAATTTTCTACTTCTTCATGGATTGTATTTAAAAGTGGACCAGACAAATTTCGACAGGAAGGTGGAGTGTAGCTTGGTCTTAGAGTCTCTATCATTTCAATAAAATACTTAGACTCTGCACATAGAAATGGAATATTATTTGCATAAAAGAATTTGGCTATTTTGTTATCAATGACATTTTTCTGCAAAGTTGTTGTTGTCATGCCAAAATCGCTTACTTCTTTTGAATTTCTTTTTTTCATCTGTAAT
>JAJOZX010013844.1:0-2500 GCA_023014485.1 Bathynomus jamesi
TTTTATATAATATATCATTATATAATATATATATAATAATAATATTATATAATGTTACAACAACAAAGACCCTAGGATCCACTCATGGCTGGTCTACCTAACTGTATGTCCTCCGTGGTGGTGGAGGGGACCTACAATTTTACGTGGGTTCCGAACCACAAGAACATAAGAAACTTATTTAAAAACTGCGGGTAAATTGGCAACGACCAATTTTACGAAACTAAATAATTATCAATTTAAAAATAATTAATTATCGGTTTAAAACTAAAGATAGAATCTCTCGGTCCAGAGGAGCAGTCATAATAGACTACTATCCACAAATATGTTACATTCTATATCTATTTATAACGGACATGCAAATATATCAGATCCAAAGAATCCGGTCAATTTCATTACGGTATCCATCAAGTCACGGTCCATATCGATTGCGGACCAAGTCAAAATTTACAACCATATACATTATCAATTTAAAAATAATTAATTAATGATTTAAATCTAAAGATAGAATCTCTCGATCCAGAGGATCAAGTCATAATAGACTACTATCTACAAATATGTTACTCTATATCTATTATATAACGGACATGCAAATATATCAGATCCAAAGAATCCAGTCAATTTCATTATGGTATCCATTCAGTCACGGTTCATATCGATTGCGGACCAAGTCAAATTTACAACCATATACATTACAATATATACACTTACGAGGAATAGTGTAGGTGTGGCTGTAAAGACTGTACAGTAATGTAGAAATGAGTGTGCACCCATTATGGGTCTCCCATTTAAAGGTGTTTGTGGGGCAAGTGAAGATCATGAGTTTTTCAATACCTCACAGTACTATGGGGGGCACCGCTCGGCAGAGGAATCTCTTTAAATGGGGTGTGTAAGGACAGAGTATCCCCTAACCCAAGACGCTGCCTCCCTATATCCCACAACACTTGTGTTGAGCTGTGGGATCTATCCCTACAAAGCTTAATTTACTACCTTAAACTATACCCTTTCTATCAACATGCGCGTCCAATCGATTCTTAAACATGTTTTATAGACGTGCTACTAATTACTTCTACCCGCAAACTATTCCAGCTATTTACTATTCTATGCGTAAAAAGTTTTTCGCAACTGCTGTCTCGAACCTTCTACTTGTCAACTTACACCCGTTATTTCTAGTCCTATTATATTGAGATATTTCGAAAAAGCTATCTCTATCTACGTTATCAAACCCATTCATAATTTTGAAAACCTGGATTAGATCACCCCTTAACCTCCTAGTCTCGAGTGTAGTCAATTTTAACTCTTTAAGCCTATCCTCGTACGACTTTGACCTAAGAGACGGAATCATCTTAGTGCTCGTCTTTGAACTCTTTCGATTTGTCTATATCTTTGCGCATATGCGGATTCCAAAATTGGACGCGTACTCCAAATGAGGTCTAACTAATGATTTATAAAGAGAACTATAATATCGCGCGATTTGTACTCAAAATTTCGAGCTATAAAACCTAACACTTTGTTCGCCTTATTGACCGCCGCTGTACTTTGTTTCGCTACTTTTAAATCACCAGTGACTATAACTCCTAAATCTTTTTCCTGCTCTACGCTTGTTAAATCTTTCCCTGACATACTATACGCAAAATTACCGTTACGCGAACCTATATGCATAATTTTGCACTTATCCACGTTAAATCTCATTTGCCATGTGACTGACCAATCAACGATTTTATTCAGATCTTCCTGAATTTTACCTCTATCTTCGTCATTAATCGCCCTACCACCCAGCTTCGTGTCATCCGCAAACTTTGAAACTGTACTGACTAGGCCGACATCTAAATCGTTAATATATATAAGAAAAAGCAAGGGGCCCAATACAGAACCCTGAGGAACGCCACTCGCTACATTAGCCCAACACGACTCCGCTCCATCAACGACCACCCTCTGTTTCCTACCTCGCAACCATTCTTCTAGCCAATTTATTACTACACCCCTGATTCCATGAGCCTTAGTTTTTTCAATCAGTCTTTTGTGCGGCACGGTGTCAAACGCTTTTTGAAAATCTAAATACACTACATCAACCGCCCGATGTCTATCGTAAACGTTAACCACGCTTTGGAAAAATTCTAAAGATTAGTTAAGCAAGATTTGTTTCGCCTAAATATATAATATATAATATATATTATATATATAATATATATATATATATTATAATATAAATATATATATATATATATATAATATATAATATATATATATAATATATATAATATATATTATATAATATATATATATATATTATATAATATATTTTATATAATATATTTTATATAATATATATATATATAATATATATTATATATATATATATATTATATAAAATATATATATATATATATATATATATATATATATATATATATATTATATAATATATATATATATATATATATATATATATATATATATATATTATATATATATATTATATATATACTACTCAAAAGAAGTT
>JAJOZX010013844.1:7500-22500 GCA_023014485.1 Bathynomus jamesi
GTGGCTCACCACAGCAAACAGGACTCTGCGGTTATATGCAAGCACAGAGAATCCTTCAGGCAATTTACAAGAATTAGCTACTTTCATTGTTAGGGTATACGCACCAATGTGGTTTCAGATAAAGCGTAAACCATTATGCCAATATGGTGCTAAACATATGTGGCATATGATTGCAAGAAGCCGGTATCTCCGTGAAGAGCATAGGAGAGTACATGACTCAGTCATTCAGCGAAATGCATATTACGCAAATCAAGAAAACATTCTCATTGCAATGATAGCTGAAAGGGAGCATGTGCGTCAGTTGGGATTTAGGCGTATCATAAAAGCAAGGGCATGCATTCAAGAAACAGATGTTATCAGTATTTAAGGTGCCAGAAATAAATTTTTATGCCAAGACTATACAGATCTCATTATGTGGCAGATTTTCAGATAGCAGAACCACGATAACCAAAGGAGTTTCTCTTGATGATATTGAATCATGCATCAACTAGTCTACTCTCATTCAGAATTATTCAGTTTCCATGTCATACACAAGCCGTAGAGGATGCGTCAAGCTCGTTACAGACGCTGCTGGATCAGTCTGCGACCTACAAACAGAACGTTGGATTCGTGCTCATTAGAATCAAGGAAAAAACAGCCAAAATTTGACACAAAAGCAAATTACTAAATAGTCTTCAGCAAGAACCCTTTCTAGAGGGAGGTTGGTTGGGGAAAGGTGGTAACTCGCTAAGGCACGAAATAACGTTTCTTAACTGTCTGAAGCCAGTATAAAGGAGGAGAGACATCCTAATTTATTACTGTTCCCTTTTTCAAGTAAATACAGAATCATACTTAATTGTCATGTTTTAAGTTAATTCAGCCCTCTTGTGGCAAGCTGAAGATATTAAGCAATGAAAAGGCATTTTTACAAAACGAATTCTTATCATTTAAGAATCTTAATCAAACTATTAGATAATTCTAAGATAAAATTTTATAATAGTTTGATAAACCTAAAATAGAAGCATTTTTTTCCTTTTTACCCAAAATTGTGTTAACTTTAGCCCCCTGGTGGCAGCTGAAAATATTAAACAAATGAACTCATATTTTGGCAGGTATATATCGTCCACTAAATGCAACTTTTAATCACTATTAGAACTTCATACTAGAAAAAAGGTATTTTTCGCTCCACCCTAATATGTATATATAATATATGTATATATAATATATGTATATATAATATATATATATATAATATATATATATATAATATATTATATATATATATTATATAATATATATTATATAATATACAGGGTGGGCCGTAAGTTTCCATACATAGGAAAAATAAACATTTGTTTATGGACAACCATTTTTATTTATATAATATGCTCTACATGGTTGCCATTGTTTTGAAAACACATTTCAATACGTGTTCCCCACTGTTGATGAACACGCATTAGCACAGTTGACGTTATGCTTGTAATGGCGTTGGTGATACGTTCCTTTAGATGATTTATGTCTCGTATCTTTTCCTGATACACCATGGCCTTCAAGTGCCCCCAAAGATAGAAATCAAGGGGGGTGAGATCTGGGGATCTGGGAGGCCACTCCACAGGACCACGCCGACCAATCCAAGCATCCGGAAACTGCTGATCCAAATACCGACGCACGTGAAGACCATAATGAGGTGGAGCTCCATCTTGCTGGAAGTAAACTGGGAAGTTACCTTCCTCGTTTAGCAGGGATGGGAAAATCTCTTCTTGCAACATGTTAAGATACTTTCGGCATTAAGATTTCCACTGACAAAAATTGGTCCAATAATTCTGTCACCCTATATCCCGGCCACACCATCACTTTACCGGCACCTTGCATCTTCGTCGGACTCAGCCAGTTAGGGTTAGCATTACTCCAATAACGTATGTTTTGCCGATTAACCTCTCCATTGACGTAAAAATTTGCTTCATCAGTAAACAAGATCTTAGTTGAAAAGTTTGCATCCTCGTTCACTTTGGTTAATGCCCATTCACAGAATTCCATCCGTCTATCCGGGGTCTTCACTCAAATGCTGTGCCATATGCAATTTGTATGGATGCCATTTGTTTGCTTTCAAAATGCGCCTGATACTCGATCTGCTGACACCATTTTCTGCAGACAACCGTCGTGTACTTTTTCTGGGACTCCGTGTAAGCGCTGTAAGTATCGTAGCTGTTGTGTCTTCATCGGTGGCTGTACGTCTTGGACCACTTCGCGGTTGATATGCAACATTTCCAGTTTTCTGAAACTTGTTAATAAGTTTGCCACAGTGTCGTGTGTGATGTTCGTTCCATGTTGTCTGTTAAAGTTCATTGCAACCATGCGACTGCTTCCCGACCCAGCCATCAGTATGATTTCAATTCGTTGCTCTTTCGTCAAACGCATATTCTTAGGGTATCTGAAACAAAAACAAACGTTTAAATTTTCCTATGTATGGAAACTTACGGCCCACCCTGATATATATAATATATTATATATATATAATATATATATGTATATATATAATAATATATATATATATATATATATATTATATATATTATTATATATATATATATATAATATATATATATAATATAATTATATATATATTATATATATAATATTATTATATATATATATTATATAATATATATATATTATATATATATATATATAATATATATATATTATATATATATATATATATATAATATATATATATTATATATATATATATATATATAATATATATATATAATATATATATATATAATATATATATATATCCCCCTCCCCGCGGGCGGTCTTTCTGGGGTGGATCGCCCGCGGGCTCCTGCCTCCATGTGGCGAGGGGGGTCAGCCGCGGCTGGGGGCCTGCCGGGTCCCCGCCCGGTTGGCGAAGTGGACTTTTAGCATACCCTGCTATCCTACAGCCCCCTCTTTCCTGTCTTCCCCTCTTTACCCTCTTCCTTGCCCCCTCTGTTTTTTCTGCTTTCTCTGTTCACTTCGCGCGCCCCGTGGGCTGCCGGGGCTGGTCGCTGGGGGTCTTGCCCCCATGGCTGGGGCCGGACTAAGTTGGCTGGTAGGGTGCCCAGGCCTGGGACCCTGGGGGGCCTTGGTCTTTGCTGCCGGGGGGAGAACTCTCGACGCTGCAAGGGCCCCTTTTGAAACGGGGGTACCTGCATGGGACGAGGCACCCACCCCCCGCCGGCGTGCGCTTGGTCCCCTTGGGCCCCGGGTAATCGGTTCCCCGCGGCCCGGGCGCGAAACTACAATAAAAATTTTCTATGGAAACACTTACAACTCTAATGGACCTCGTTGACGACCCGGCTTGTGCATCTGACCTCCCTCTGACTACCTCTTTGGACCGTGGGTCTGGTAAGGGCAGTCGGCAGCCCTCGCCCACCCGTCTGCTCTTCTTGCCGACGCCTCCTCTCCCTCACTTCCCAGGCTCGTGGCGCCGCTGCCCGACCCCCGCCAGTAGCGGATGGACCTGCAGTGGACCCCCCGACCCCTGGATCCCCCAATATTCCACGTCCCGATAGGGACCCACCTGCTTTTTCGCCCTCAGGTGGGAGGCCCGCGGCCCCGGTCGCCTCCCACTCCGGTCGGGCCTCATCGCCCCCGGCCCCTCGGCCCCTGGGGGACGTGGGACCCGACGTCGCCGTCCGCCTTTCTCGTCTTCTCGCCCCCTCGAAGTTCCGGTGGTGTTGGCCAGACGGCTTCACTCGGCCTTAGGACGATGGACAAGTTCCTCGTCCTCCGCCCCTCCTCCTCCAAGCCCCTCCCCACTAACCACGAACGTCTCTTTCGAGCGATCCATGGGAAGACGGGGACGGCGCGTTTGACCTTCGGCCTCAGAGGGATGGCTCCATTTTGATAAGGTCGCGTTCCTCTGCCGAAACCTCCTCTCTGCTCGCTATCCCCGATGTCCTGGGCTGCGGGATCACGGTGACTCCCCACCCCCGCCTCAATCAGTGCCAGGGCACAATTTACGCTGCTCGTCTTCTACCCATCCCGGTTGAAGACCTCCAGATTGACCTCGCCTCCCAGGGTGTTGTGAGGGTGTACCGCTTTCCCGACAGATCGCGGTCCCCAACTGCCCCTTCTCCTCGCCTGCTCCTCACTTTCGACTCACTGGCGCCCCCCGTTTCGGTATTCTGGGGCTTTGGTGAGAGACGAGCGTGCGAATTCTCAGTACGACCATACGTGCCAGATCCTACGCGCTGTTTTCAGTGTAATAGGTTTGGCCACGTGAGCAGCTCCTGCCGTCAGCCGGCCCCGTTGTGTGTCCACTGTGGCGGCCCTCCCCACCCCTTGCCCTGTACTGCTCCGCCTTCCTGCACCAACTGCCATGGACCACACCCTGCTTCATCCCGCTCTTGCCCGTCCTTCCTCTTTGAAAGGGAGGTTCGGGCCCTCTGTTCATCAGAGTTTCTCAGCGCTCGGGAGGCGCGGGAGCGGTTGCGTGGCGGCGAGGCCCGGCGTGGTGCCTCGTACGCCGGCTCTCCGTTCCCGGACCCCGTCACCGGCGGTTCCCAACGCGCCTCCACCCACCGTGTCCGCTACTCCCAGTCCATCCTCTGCCGCCCAGCGGACTCCTACCGCGGCTCCCCGTACCACCAGCGCGTCCCCACGTGCTCCCTCCGCGAACGCCGATGCTTCGTCGGCAACCCCCCCTGCCCCTTCTACGCCCTCTCCACCGGCGCCTTCGGCCACCCCCATTCCGGATCGTGACCCGCCGTCACCCACGCGGGCCGCACGACGGAGGGATAGGGGCCGCAAGCGCCGCGCCAGTGGTGACCCCGAAAGGTTCGACGCCATAAGCCTCGCATCACCTTCCTCTCCTAAACACAAACGCCCCCTTCGCCCTACCGCCCCGGTGTCCTCACCGTCCCCACTGCGCAACCGTTATGCACGCTCCCCCCTGGGGTCCCCGTCGGCCCTCGTGGTGGAGGCTGAGATACACCCCTCTCCGGCCCGGTCGATAGACCCACTGGAGGGGGAACTCGCCCGCCTGGTCGGCGTGGGTGGGACGTGCACGCCCCCGCGTTTGACCCGCCCCATCTCTCTCCTCGACCTGCCAATGCCTCTGGGTGAGGTGTTATTTTCCACTCCCCCTCGTAGTCCTGCCCCGGCACCTCCGGTGAAGGGAGGGGCATTCTGGATACCTCTCACATCCCCTTCTCTGCATCGCTCTCCCCCGGACGTCCGGGAGACTCCTCCTCTGGAGGACTTGCCGGCGTCTGGTTCCACATCGCCCCCTCGTCGGGGGGACCCTCGCCTTCGCCCTCGTTCGGCGTCCCTCACTGAACTCCGGGGCTTTCCGATTCCCTCTTTAATCTCGGGCCGCCCGATCGGCCCACCCACCCCATAATCATCCTTTACGCTGACCTTCCTACCCCTCCCTATACCTCGCTCCTGCAGTGGAACATCCGCGGGCTCCTGGTAGGCCTCGAGAGTCTCTCCTCTCTCCTGGCTCCAGGTGTCCGGCGTGTTTCTGCCTTCAGGAGACGATTCTGGGATCCCGTTCCCTCCCTCGAGTGTCCGGTTACTGCGGGCTCCTTCCCCGCCTCTCGATGGGGCGGGGAGGGGGGGCGCCGCGGTCTTCGTGCACCGCTCCGTCCCTTTCCGCCCCCTCCCGCTCCGTACAGTCCTGCAAGCTGTGGCCGTGCGCCTTTTCTTGGGGCGCCAGCTCACGGTCTGCTCTCTTTACCTCTCCCCTAACGTACGCCCTCCACCCGATTCTCTCCGTGACCTAATTCTCCAGCTTCCCCGCCCTTTTCTGATTCTCGGGGACTTCAACAGTCGGGACCCGGCCTGGGGGGACGTTTGCTCCACCTTTCTCTCCGGGACCCTTCTCTCCCTTATGGACGAGCTCGAGTTCACCTTTCTGAACGATGGCTCCCCAACCTGCCTTCACTCGGCCCATGACAGTTTCACCTGTATCGACCTTTCCCTGGTTTCCCTCGAAATCGTGACGGAGTTCACCTGGGAGGTCCTGCCGGATTCTTCCGGCAGTGACCATTTCCCAGTGTGTCTTACCCCGACCCGTCTCCTCCCCCCACCTCTGTCCGCCCGCGCTGCTGTTCGCCCGAGCAGACTGGGCCTCATACGCGAGGGGCACGGCGATCTCGCCATCAATTCCTGCCTTTCCCTCCGTCAATGAGGCCCTCGCCTTCCTCGAGAGTAAGATCCTCTCGGCTGCCGCCAGTTGCATCCCCCGTACCTCTGGCTCCCCAGACCGCGAAGCGTCCCATGGTGGACCCAGAGTGCTCCCATGCCGTTCAGGAGCGGCGCCGTGCCGGCCGCCGCTTCTACCGGACCCGCCAGCTGGAGCACAAGATAGAGTTTCAGCGCCTGAAGGCAGTGGCCCGTCGGGTCCTGAAACTGGCCCGGCGTACCTCCTGGCGGAGTTACGTGTCCGGGATCTCCTCCTCGACTGCCCCCTTGACTGTTTGGCGCAAGGTGCGTAGCTTTGAGGGGACCCGTGTCCCCCCTCGACCCCGGTGCTTCGGGTCGGGGACGACGAGTTCGTGTCCGATCCGAGGGCCGTCGCGAACGCACTCGCAGCGCACTTTGCAGCCATCTCCGGTTCCGATTCCCCCCACTCCCGCCGCGACCCACCGGAATTTCCACCTCATAGGAATGACCCCTATAATCACCTCTTCCACATGACAGAGCTTCGGGAGGCCCTCCGCCCCGACGCTCCTCCGCCCCCGGCCCCGATAATATCCCCTATGACCTTTTACGGCATCTCCACCCCTCTGCTCTCAGCTTTCTACTGGACCTCTATAACCGGATTTGGTTGGAGGGTTCATTTCCGGACCGATGGCGTGAGTCCATCGTCGTCCCCATCCCGAAGCCCGATAAAGACCCCTCACTCCCGTCGAACTATCGCCCCATTTCCCTAACATGCTGTGCCTGCAAGGTGATGGAGGCGATGGTCGCCTCGCGGCTGTCCTTTACCTTGGAGGCGAGTGACCAGTACCCTGCTACCCAGGCTGGTTTCCGGCGCTTCCGGTCTACCACCGACCCCCTCCTTCTCCTTAGCCATGACGTGCAGGAGGCTTTCTCCCGGCGTCAATTTGTACTCGCCGTCTTTTCGACCTCCAGAAGGCCTACGATACTACCCGGCGGAGCGCGGTCTTCGACTGCTTACGCTCCCTGGGTTTCGTAGGCTTTTCCCTTCCTTTATTTATAACTTCTTGTCCGCCCGTTCTTTCCGCGTCCGCATCGGTTCTGCCCTCTCTGACCGCTTTCCGTTGGAGGAGGGTGTCCCTCAGGGTAGTGTCCTTAGCGTCTTGTGTTTTCTCACTCGTGATGAACACAGTCGCTACGGTCCTGCCTACATCCGTTCGTAGCTCCCTCTATGCCGATGACCTGGCTATCTATTGCTCTGGCCGCCTCCCGTCTTTGGCTGAACGTCGGCTCCAGCTAGCCATCAATGCGGTGGTTCGCTGGGCGTCCTCGGGGCTATGCTTTCTCACCCTCTAAGTCTTCCAGTATGCTTTTCCGTCCTCGGCGCCTCCGTCTGTCGCATACCTTCGCTCTTACCTTGCCGGCACCTCTCCCCTCGTCCCATCCGTTAGATTCCTGGGTATGACCCTCGACGGATTTTTCGGTTGGGTTCCACACCTTAGGCGGTTGCGGCAAACATCTCGCCGCACCCTCTCCCTTTTGGGTCATCTGTCCCACACGACCTGGGGGGCGGACAGGCGTACTCTGCTGCGCCTGTACACCTCCTGGTGCAATCCCGTGTCGACTACGGCTGTGTGGTCTACAGTTCCGCCTCCTCTCCGGCACTCCGTATGCTGGATCCTCTTCTCCACCGTGGCCTTCGCCTGGCGTCGGGTGCCTTCCGCTCGTCCCCTGTCGCTAGTCTTCAGGTGGACTGTGGACACCCCCCCTGGCCCTTCGCCGGGGCCTTCTCATGGCGAAGTGTTACCTTCGCATCTGCCGCCTCCCGAAGTCCCTACTCTTCTCCGCGATCTCCCAGGCGCTACCCCGGCCTGACACGTGGCATTTCGCTGCCTCTCTGGCCGAGATTTTCTCGTCCCTGGGGATCCCCCCACCCTCTATTCTGCCGTTCTCCTTCGATCTGTCGCCCCCCTGGCGGACCACCCCTATCTGCCGTTGCCAGGCGCTCCGTGGCCTGCGTAAGGAGTCTCTTCCTGCCGTCCTCCGGTCTTCTTTTCTGGCCCATCTTCCCGTCCATTCGGACGACGTTCCCGTCTACACGACGGCTCGCGCTCCCTGCAGGTGTCGCGGCCGCCGTCTTCTCTCCGTCATTGTCACCTACCTCCCGGGGTATCCCCCTGCCGGTTCAGGCCTCCATCTTTTCCGCGGAGCTCTTTGCCCTTCTGGAAGCCCTCCGTCTGGTATCGGGTTGTTCGCGGTCCTCCTGTACCATTTTTTCGGACTCGCTGAGCGCCCTTCAGGCGCTCGAGCGCTATGATTCCCCGGACCCCCTCGTACGCCTTATTCAACAGGAGTACCATGTCCTGCACACCATTCACCGGATCCGGGTCACCTTCTGCTGGGTTCCCGCCCATGTTGGTGTTTCCGGTAATGAGGCGGCGGACCGCTTAGCCCGGTCCGCCGCCTCGCTGCTCCCCTCCCCCCGCCCGCTCCCCTTCTCAGACTATGTGCAGGTCTTTCGTTCCTTTTACGATCGCATGTGGCAACAGTCCTGGGACGATGCCACCGGAAATAAACTTGTGTCCATCCGCCCCCGTCTGTCATATTGGGTGTCCTCTTTCCACCGCTCCAGACACAAAGAGGTCGTCCTTGCGCGGCTTCGCATCGGCCATACGCGCCTCACGCACGGCTATCTATGTTCCGGCAGGAGGCTCCTCGTTGCGCCTCCTGCCAGTCGCCCCTCACCGTCTCTCACATCCTTGTGGAATGCCCCACCCTGTCGTCAGTACGTCGTCGCGCTTTTCCGTTCCTTTCTGATTTCCCCATCCCCGAACGTTTACGCCTTATGCTCGCTGAGAGCCCTCTCTTCTCGCTTGACCGTCTTTTCCTCTTCCTCTCCCAATCTCGCATCCTATCTGAGCTTTAGGTGGCTCTCACCTGTAGTCCGCTGTTCTCCCTTTTCTAGTGCCTTTTCTCCGTCTCCGTTTCTCTTCTCGTATTCCGCCTCGCCATGATATCCGCTACCATATAGCGGGAAATGGCGGTAAACGCCCCAATACAAAAAAAAAAAAAAAATATATATATATATATATATATATATATAATATATATATATATATATATGTTAACCCTCCGTCTATGGCCCTGGGTTGGTTCGAAGTCGACGGGGGGGGTTTGGTTAGGAGGCAGCAACGGATCTGTTACTGGCAGTAGTTTCTTCTATACTACTCCCCGAGTGCTTCTTTAGTGGCTCGGAGGATTCTGAGAGGCTTATTAAATTCTTTGAGGTTTCTCTCCGATTCTTCTTGTAACTTATCGGGAGATTCTAATGACTAAGTTCTTCTGAAGAGAGCACGGCTCGAAGGGGAAAATAAAAAAGTTGCTCTTACTCTAATTTACTTCTTAAAAAAATGTACAGTTAGTTCTCTGAATTTACAGGGGTAGAGGTTCGACCTCTTTCGACCATGGCTCAGGCCGGAATCTAAAAAAAGCTAAGGAGGCAAGGGGCCTCTGCCCCCTCCTCGCAGCGAGGCTGCTAACAAGGGAGGCTCGTAATGAAGTGACTTAATGAAGTGCTCGTTCATTTTAGAAATACATGTATAATATAAACCTAAATGTTGGGGGAAGACAGTTGAAGGTTAAGTTCCCCCCCTTTAAATACATGATCAGATGTTTGAAAAATTCAAAATAAAAATAAAAAAAATAAAAATAAAAACATTTGTATTTTTCGCCGTCTACATTTATGAAGGCGATATGATTTCATAGTAGTACATAAGTACAAATTGAGTACGTATTAATTTTGGTTCATTACAATTACGATTACAATTACCAATTAATTCATATTCACTTTTTGTTTAATTACCCTTCTATTAAAGTACATCTACATATACTAATTCATTAATTCAAATTACAGTTTCATTGAAGTACATTACAAGTTATTATTAATTACAGTTCATTAAAGTACATTACGGGTTTACCATTCTTAGTGTTTTTATATATTATATATGGTTATAATATATGGTTATACTAGATGGTTATACTATATGGTTATTAGTACAACACAAGTATATGAGAATGATACACATGATATAACATAACGCATGATAGTTATAAATTCGAATCGAGCGAAAGAAGACTTTTTTTTATCTTTGAAGCGTTCGATTCTGCCAGTTAGCGGAATTTGATAACTTACTAAGCATTTTCGAGTTCAATGCGGGAGGTGATATAATAAAAAATAATAATGAAAAAAATAATACGAGAACGTATTTTTGCGTTTTCGAACGAAGGCATGAAGTTTTGCATTTCATAGATTGACACGAGTAAAAATGAATAATAAAATTTATATAGGATAATGATCAAGATAAAATATGGACGTATGGGGGCGGGGATATGGTCGAATAATAATTATATTTATACTACATAACATAAATAATGACTTCTATAGAGTGTACAGTTTTTATGATAAAGAATTTTCATACATTGCAAACTAGAGATATAATGAAGTTAATGACGGGAAAATGTGACGTCATAGTTATTGAATTTGTACGTATACAGGGTGTCCCAGAATTAACTATCTATTTCAATGAAATCGGACAAATTTTTTAAAAACACACTTTTATTTATGTTTATCATGTTTAATATGTGTTAAAAATGTATAAATTTCTAAATTTTTTTCATAATTTTATTTTCATAATTTTATTTTCATAATTTTTTCATTATCTGGTCCAATGAAAGACCGTCTGAAGTCATAGAATGGCAAAGAGACTCTCCAAAAATTAACGTGTGGCTTGGAATGACCAAATCCAAAATTTATGGCCCATTCTTCTTTGCGGAAGCAACTGTAACAGGTACCGTCTACCTTCATATGCTTCAGCAGTTTCTCGAACCACAGCTTCTTGATGATGGCATTCTTGATAATGTTGTGTTTCAACAAGATGGAGCACCATGTCATTATGCTCTAATTGTTCGAGAATACCTCAACAGACGCCTTCCGAATCGGTGGATTGGACGTGGAGGACCTCGACCTTGGCCTCCGCGTTCTCCGGATTTGACACCCCTGGATTTCTTTGCATGGGGTTTCATAAAAACAAAGGTTTATCGCCAAAAGATCAATGCTTCTTGTTGAAACACAACATTATCAAGAATGCCATCATCAAGAAGCTGTGGTTCGAGAAACTGCTGAAGCATATCAAGGTAGACGGTACCTGTTACAGTTGCCTCCGCAAAGAAGAATGGGCCATAAATTTTGGATTTGGTCATTCCAAGCCACACGTTAACTTTTGGAGTCTCTCTTTGCCATTCTATGACTTCAGACGGTCTTTCATTGGACCAGATAATGAAAAAATTATGAAAATAAAATTATGAAAAAAATTTAGAAATTTATACATTTTTAACACGTATTAAACATGATAAACATAAATAAAAGTGTGTTTAAAAAATTTGTCCGATTTCATTGAAATAGATAGTTAATTCTGGGACACCCTGTATTACAAATCATTATTAGGAAGATTTACATGAACGAATTAGAGACAAAGAGTGGGTATCAATGACTAAGAAGTACAACTGCGGGTTCCAATCCTGTTACATGCAATGTGTATGCATAATCTAGGGTCGAGGGTGAGATGGAAGACAATCATAATTAATTATAATAAATTCTATAACAATGAAAAATGGAAAATAGATACTAAACCACAGAAATGGTAGATCATAGGGTTGTGACACAAACAAAAATAGGAAGCTACAAATAAAATTTTTATCCAAAACTCGCTTAGGCAATTTTGGTTTCTTATGTAAAAATGAATATGGATTATTCATTGTTCATTTTTATAGTGTTTCTCCCTCTAAAATGGTATTAATACAATAATATAATACAATTAATACAATACAATAGAATTGAGAAAATAACATCTAACGAATTAGATGATGACATTCTTTTTTACAATAGGTACAAGTTTTATACAGAACGAGTTCGGGTAGTTGAGTCAATGCAGAGTATCAAATCTTTAAAATGACACTTGTTTACAAAATATAAAAAAATTCAAAGATTAAAACTTTAATTTTAGACAAACAATTAAGTTAGACAAAGAATGATATTGTTAAATTTTTAGCAAAATTTTATTTTTCTGTGGGGAAAATTACATTCATAATAATAGGTAAAAGGGAAAAATATTAATTTTAAAGTTCATGGATTTTTCAAGGTTACCATGATAGTACAATTGATAAACTAATTTTATTGACTATTGTAGGTAAAAATAGAATTACGTAATGGATGATGTATAGACCTGTGGTCTTGTGTGTATTTTTGTGTACTAGGTACAAAGTGTGTATCTTACAATTTCGAGGGACAGATTAGCTGAGAGGATTGTTCAATTAACTGAATAAATGCATGAGCAAGATATATTAGAAAGCAAAAATGATTAAGACTAAATAGCATAGTTAGCACTTACACGCACTGAAATAGTGTATTGTGATATCCACTGATTTTAGCATAAGGTTTGTGTGTATATAGTATATATAGTGTGCATACATGCATTTTGATTGACTTGTAGGTACAAATCGAATTACGTAGTGGATGATGTATAGACCTGTGGTCAAATGTGTATTTATGTTTATTGGGTACAGATTGTAGTGGTTGGTGATACGTTCAAAAGGAGAAAGGGGATTTATAGTTGAATAGTTGAAGTTATACGTCAGTGTGCAGATGTATCTATAAATATTGGTAAGAAGCATCTATAGATGAGTGAGTCGGTACAATAGTATGTAGAATATGAGAGTAATTTGTTCATCCCGTGAAGAACTAGATCATTAGGGGTCATTGGTGGATTAGGATTATATAATATATATATATAATATATATATATATATATATATATATACACTTTAAGGAACAGATAAAATAACTTAATAAATGCATGAACGAGAATTTATATATATTAAGCAATAATTATGATGTATTATAATGATGTTTGCATACGAGTTTTAATGCAAAAGTGACTGGAGGGACGGAACATAAATGAATTCGAATATGTGTCAAAAGTAATAAAATTCAATTAGGATTATAGATTTTACATAATTAATCAGTTACATGTATAAGGTAATTAAAAAACGTACTTAGAAGAACTTACAATTAATGAAAGTAAATCTCACAGTTTTAAAAATTGAATTTTGACACAATTAATTAAATTCGACTACGACAATTACTCAGTATTAATCGAATAAAAAAAATATAAAAAATATAAAAATTGAAAATAGAAATCAATTATAAACTATAATGAACTAAACATATACTATACTTAAAAATAAAAAACACAACTTAACATAAATTGAGGTTATGTTCCATCGTACCAAAGAGGAATTAACCATGGTTGAACCATTTCTCTGGTTGACACAGTTCAACTGGGGTTGGGGGTGTTAAAATAAAATAAAATAAAAAGAAAGTTTGGAGTACTACATTCGGGGGAATTGAGTGACTAAGCGGGGGGGTATAAGTCTGAAATTGACAATTACATCTTTTCGTGAGCACAAAAATTAAGAGAGTTGAAACAAAACGGAGGGACGGCATGGCATGTTCCTCATATACATTACGATAATTATTCAAATCGTTACAACCTTTGTACAAATAATAAATTACATAACTATATATTTATATACGCAACAATGGTATGAAAAAGAAAAGACATCGGTCAATATCCTTCTTACAAACAAGAAAAAAGGTTAAACTAAAGACACAAACCGGTCAATTCTGGTTGAATTAAATTCACTTTTACAACTAAAAAAAAAAGGTTGAATTAAATTCTCTTAAACAACAAAAAAAAAGGTTGAATTAAATTCTTAAATTACATTTTCTTAAATTAAATTCTCTTAAATTACAAAGAAAAAGTTGAATTCAATTGACTGCATTGAAATGACTTGGGACTTGAAAACTGACTTGGGATTCGAAATAAAAATGACTTGGGACTTGGAATAAAACTGACTTGGAATAAAACTGTCTGACTTGAACTCTATCAAGTATTCTTGAAACTAACTTGAACTCTATCAAGTATTCTTGAAACTAACTTGAACTCTATCAAGTATTCTTGAAACTAACTTGAACTCTATCAAGTATTCTTGAAACTAACTTGAACTCTATCAAGTATTCTTGAAACTAACTTGAACTCAATCAAGTATTCTTGAAACTAACGTGAACTCTATCAAGTATTCTTGAAACTAACGTGAACTCTATCAAGTATTCTTGAAACTAACGTGAACTCTATCAAGTATTCTTGAAACTAACGTGAACTCTATCAAGTATTCTTGAAACTAACGTGAACTCTATCAAGTATTCTTGAAACTAACGTGAACTCTATCAAGTATTCTTGAAACTAACGTGAACTCTATCAAGTATTCTTGAAACTAACGTGAACTCTATCAAGTATTCTTGAAACTAACGTGAACTCTATCAAGTATTCTTGAAACTAACGTGAACTCTATCAAGTATTCTTGAAACTAACGTGAACTCTACCAAGTATTCTCGAAACTAACGTGAACCCTATGTAGGAGAATTACAACCTCTGACTATCGTGGCTCCGTGGTGTAGTGGTTAGCACGTCTGACCGGCAATTGGAAGATCCTGGGTTCGATTCCCGGGCGGGTGCCTTATTTTTCATTTTTGTTATTTCTCTTCCTCGTGTGCAGAACACTCCTCTATACTTACGTCGTTTCTATACGTTAATATACTGCGCGGTCATTGCAGTTAAATGTACATATTCACGATTTCCGAGGGTGCCCTCTCAAGGCATTGGTTTCTGCCCTATGTAGGAGAATTACAACTTCTGACTATCGTGGCTCCGTGGTGTAGTGGTTAGCACGTCTGACCGGCAATTGGAA
>JAJOZX010013844.1:27500-65000 GCA_023014485.1 Bathynomus jamesi
ATCAGCAGTTTCCGGATGCTTGGATTGGTCGGCGTGGTCCTGTGGAGTGGCCTCCCAGATCCCCAGATCTCACCCCCCTTGATTTCTATCTTTGGAGGCACTTGAAGGCCATGGTGTATCAGGAAAAGATACGAGACATAAATCATCTAAAGGAACGTATCACCAACGCCATTACAAGCATAACGTCAACTGTGCTAATGCGTGTTCATCAACAGTGGGGAACACCTATTGAAATGTGTTTTCAAAACAATGGCAACCATGTAGAGCATATTATATAAATAAAAATGGTTGTCCATAAAAAAATGTTTATTTTTCCTATGTATGGAAACTTACGGCCCACCCTGTATATATTATATATATATATATATATATATATATATATATATATATATATATATATATATATATTAGTGATGTAGCGGATGTCATTTTTTTCACATCCCCGGATGCGAATGAGGATGTTTGATTTCAACATCCGCGGATGCGGATGTCTACATTTTCGTTATTTTTTAGGATATATTCGAGATTTGTTGTGTTTAACGTATATAATAAGTTATTATATAGAGAGAGCTGTAGCTATAATGTAGTATAATTGATTAATTGTACAATAATTGCTGTACTTTTCTCTGAACATATAAAATAATATCAAGCATCTAACTAATATAGAAATCAATTAGTGAATTCGTCTGCAAATAAATTCATTATATTTTGTTGAGTTTCAGCCACAATTAGAAACCATAATTGTGTTACCAGGATGCGGGACGTGAACCCAACTCAAATGCACCCCACCGACCTCTTTCCCCAACCTCCACCCTTATAGAAAGAGATCTTTAATTAGCTTGATAACTATTTATATTAAGTTTAAAGTTTTATTAGGCATATTTATAAATGAGTAATTAAAATAAAGTAAACTAAGATGTTCATCGTTTAATGTTCAAACTTAATTATAGGAAGGTTATGCTTAAGGAACATTAATTTTTCTGCCTTTTCTGCTGCCAGTCTGTTTCTCTTTTCATCATATATTAATCCAGCACTGCTAAATAATCTCTCGCTTGGTACGTTTGTTGGAGGACAGGCTAAATGTTTCCTTGCAAGTTTACTCAAGAATGGATAGATATTCTGCGTATTTTTCCACCAACTAATAGGATTGTCGCATGCAGCCAGGCGTTTTTCTTGGTGATAGCTCTCGATCATTTTTACATCATCTTTTGACATCGCGTAGGTCTCGTCATTGCTGCTTGACTCAAGAAACTGAGAGACAGATTCTGTGATAGATTTGCTTGTTGAAGGTGTTGGTTCTGTCACTGAAACTTTTATTCTTTTGGTGGGTGGCGAAGCGACAGATTCAAGAGATTGAAGCTCTTCACCTGCTTTGCCAAGTGATGATTTAACTCGTTCTAATGTACTAGGTGAAAATAACTTAGCTTTGTAACGTGGATCTAAGTAGGTTGCAAGAGAGTAACTTCATACAAGAACAGCCTCTCGTCTTGTCGCTTGCATCATTTTTGCGCACAATGAACTAGTTCTATTAATATAGTAGAATTTGATAATTTCCGCTTATTAATGACATTTTATCTCAACGGTCCACATCCGCAGTCCAAAGTGCGGATGCGAGAAAATGTGCGGATGTTATGCGGATGCGGATGTGACCTACATCACTATATATATATATATATATATTATATATATATATATATATATATTATATATATATATCTATATATATATATATATATATATATATATATTATATATATATATATATATATATATATATATATATATATTAGGGTGGTCCAAAAAGTTAAAGCATCGACTAAGTTCTCTCCACAAGGTTGCTTTTATGCCTCTTGGTGTGGACAGTATTTGTGCAAAGTTTCACGTTATTCGGTTAATATTTAGGGTTTCGCCCCACTTGCCCCCTTTTGAAAATTTGGGAAAATATATAGAGAACTGAATAACTAAATTTTTTTTTGGTTCTCAAAGAATATGAAAGAAAACAGTAAGACAATAGGACATGATAATGGGTGTATCTTCATTATTTCTTCTGCATCAGAGTCGCCTTGGATGGTATTGGTATCTGTTTTCGGTGGGCGGCTACGAGTTGTAGGAGGTACTGCTTCTGGTCCTCGTTTCGTGTCAAAGTGTCATTGTAGCGTTGTGCGAGAGCAATACCTCGCTCGGCAGCATCATTGACGACTTTCATCTTTAATGCGCGATCTCTAAGTTCCCTGTAGTTCTTGTCATTTGGCCATTCCCGTGGATCTTTTTGAAGTAACTGCGGCGCTTCCTCCTTACCTCCAACTTTCAAGGCATCAAGAGGGTCAATGTCCTTTTCGTGACGAAGGATGCCACATCATTTTCAACACCAGCTTCCGCCATGTCGATTCGTCGGGGGCAGCCATTCTTTTGGGGATGTTGGAGGTGTTGAACCATTCTCCTTTTGGTATCAGGATCGATCCTATTATCGAAGAAGGCCAGTCCAATCAGATGCTCGACAAGTACCACAGGTGGCGTCTTAGAGCTGTCTTCGCCGCTTGTGCAGCTCCTCCGTGTGGATATTTTTCCAGAAGATGCAGCATTTTGAGATCATTGAGAGGAGCTTGTGTCCCCATTGGCGCTTCATGCCAGTACTTGACGTAAATCAGACTGACAAATAAAGCCAGCTGAGTCACGTTTCGTTCTTCGCGTGCTGTGAGCTTGAATTGATAGTGAAAGAGGTAGATTTTGAGCGCATAAATCGCCTTCGCCATCCATCTCGCGTGGTGCATGGGACCCGGAACTCGGATAAAGAGTTGACCACCAGTCTTTCCCCCCAGGAAGAGCAAAGATAGTTCAAGGAACTCCTTGTAGTCGTCACGAGGTTGGCTTGCCTGAAGAGCGTTAGGTAAGTAAGTGAGCATCTCTTTTCTCATCTCTTGGAGTTGAGGGTTCTCGAACAAGCTGTCCGATGCTGAGACAAATGCTTCGTGGGAGAGAGATGGCCATTCCTTTTGAAATCGCTTAAAAAGGCCTGTTTCAGGACTTCCTGTTGAGCCAAATATTGAGGCAAAGACATCAGCAAGTACGACTTCAAGTATATGATGTCGACAACCGATCCAAACTAGCTCGTGACCCAATGCTTCTTCAATCCTGACACAGGCTCCGCTATGTAAACCCGTGTTTGACGCAGTGGTATCGAAGACGAGACCTCTCACATGCTGTTCCACGTTCCATAATTTCATAGTTTGAAGGCATGCCTGGGCCTGTGCTTCTCCAGTTCCTTGTTTCATCTTTGGGACACCAAGCAGCTTCTCCTGTCCATTGAATGTTATAAGGATTGCTATCCGATGCACATTCGTCTTCTTCCCTTCAATGCGGGGAGAAGCTTTCCGTCCCAATGGAGAAGGACAGGGTCTTCTAGAGAGAATGATTCTAGGTCTTCTCGAGTTGCCTGTTCTCGCCCACTTTCTCTGTAGCGATGAATAGAGCTCCGAGAGCACGTCATCCCAGACAGATCATGCCCCGCGGCCTGTAATACAGCTCCAGTTACGAAAACAGCATTCCGGTCAGAAAGATTGGTGCGATCCATTGCTCCAATGACTTCTGGAGATTGGAAAATGTTCGTAACCTTGTTCTTGGGACGCTTTGGTGCCGGAGCTTCAGACGAAGAAGGAATCGGAACCGATGATCTATAGTCGTCGTCGTCTTGCGAAAAAAGGGAAGAAGAAGAAGAGGAAAGATCAATTGATGACACTCCTGCTTCTTCCAAATCTTTCTGTGTTGCTTCATGCCTTGCCTTCCTCTTGGCTTCCTTCTCCATTCTGGATCGCTTTCTGTCCTCTTGTGTAGTCGTTTCCTTATCAATGCCAGCCATGCTGCAAGAATTGACGTCCTTGCGCTGCATGGACAGGAAATTTCGGTCCTCAACGTTGACGATTGTGCTCATGGCATCACTGGTTGCGATGTCAAACAGTTCCTGGATGTCCGCTTTGAAGATGTCTTCATTCATTCTATCGCTGGCACGTTGCCTGGTCCTGTGCTTCTTGAGTGTTTTGTAGCGGTCTAAAAGCTTTGAAAGCTTACGGACACAGGAGTCGATCCGTTGAGTTGGGATCCGCGCTCGGGTCCAGACTTCAATCACCCTCTGGCATGCCTGGTTCAGACTGTCGGAGGTGGTTTGCTTTTGATTGATGTGGTGGTATTGCCCCAAGAGGAGGGCGTCAAGGCATGTAGGGAGCCTTGACGTGGATAAAGTTCCAGTTGCCATCCCTAGAAGCCAAACTTTTGGAATTGATCGAGTTTGAGCCATCGGACCTACGGAAGAAAAAGTACATTATATAAGATCCTGGGTTCGATCCCCGGGCGGGTGCCTTATTTTTCATTTGTTTGTTATTTCTCTTCCTCGTGTGCAGAACACTCCTCTATACTTACGTCGTTTCTATATATTGTTATATATATATATATTATATATATATATATATATATTATTATATATATTATATATAATAATATATATATATTATATATATATATATATTATTATATATATATATATATATATTATATATATTATATATATTATTATTATATATATTATTATATTATTATATATATTATATATATATTATATATATTATATATATATATATATATATATATATATATATATATATATATATATATATATATATATATATACAGGGCGTCCCAAAAAAATGTATACACACTTTAACAGCTGATAGCTCAATTGATGTTTCTTTCTTTCCAAGTTAAACCCATTAGAATTAATAATGGCAGTCAGACTAAGCTTTGAACAAAGGAAATTCATTCTAAAATGCTACTGGAAGTGTGAAAACGCAGTTGAAGTGCAAAGACAGTTTAGGAGGGAGTTTCAAACAGATCCACCAACGCGACTTACCATCACTCGAATTAGAGATACGTTTGAAGCCGATGGAACTGTTCAGAATGTCCACAAGAAGCGTTCCGGAAGACCACGGACATCGACAAGCCCCACAAAGCAAGAAAGAGTACTGGAAACGTATCACCAAAGTCCAAGAAAATCTGTGCGGCAAGCGAGTCGTGAGGTAGGAATTTCAGAATCGTCTGTCCAACGCATTTTGAAGCGCTGTCAATGGAAAAGTTACATTCCAAGATTAGTCCATGCTATTAATGAAGATGATCCGGACCGAAGAGTGGAGTATTGCGAGTGGTACTTGGCACGATGTGGATGTGGATTGGACGAAGGGGTTTCGTAGAATACCCTCCGCGTTCACCAGACCTCACACCACTAGACTTTTTTTTATGGGGATACTTAAAAGACAAAGTCTACGCTATAAAACCTGCAACAGTCGCTGAATTGAGAGCAGCCATTGAACGAGAATGCACACAAATACCAAACGAAATGTTTCGTGATGTTTGCGATTCCATTACTTCGCGTTATCAGCAGTGCCTGGACCAGAACGGACGTCAGTTTGAAAACAGGCGTTGACAAAACAATTAAATAATGTCTGTAGATTCTATTACATTTTGAAAATGAAATGTATTTTAATAAACACTGCCTTTATAAGTATTTAAAGTGTGTGTACATTTTTTGGGACGCCCTGTATATATATATATTATTATATATATATATATATATAATATATTTATATATATATAATATATATATATATATATATATATTATATATATATATTATACTTACTTTACTTCGTAGCCCCCGGGTTCTCTTATGCGAACCCGGCGGCGCTCAGGTATCCCGCGACCACCGTGGGACGGGTCCATAGGTCTCGTAGAGAGGTAATGTTGGAGTTGTCTCTTTGTTGAGAGAGAGTGTGGTAGTGTAAGAGTAGGTGTTCTGTGTCCTCAGGGTGGAGGTAGCATTTTTGACAGGTGGAGGTGTCAGCTAGGTGGAGTCTGTGTCTGTATTGTTGGAGGGAGGGGTGGTGGCCTGAACGGAGCCTGGCCAGAGTAACTTGTTTTCCTTGGGAGGGTTTGTTCGCTCTGATGGACTACAGGGGGAGTATCGTGAAGGACAGTGTTGTGTGGTTGGTCGAGTAGGTATTTCCGGGTGAATTCTATGTGGAGATGTTTAATGGGGTTGATGTTTAGGGGAGGGGGGGGGGATATTGTTCAGTAGCTGCGAATAGTGAGCAGCAGGAGTACGTTTTTTGTTGCGGGGTGGGGGGTTGTGTAATGTGAGATGGTGACAGGGGTGGTCTGGGGCCAGTGCTTTGGAGAAGAATTGAGTCCCTGTCATGTTCATGTGGTGTTCGATGGGGAGTATTTTCGTATCTGCATGTAGATGTGGGATGGGTGTGGTTCGAAGGCAGCCAGTAATGCTTCTGAGACCTGTTTTGTGTGGTCTGTATCTTTTTCTGGTTTGTGTGGGAGATGGACGGGGACCAGGCGGGGGCAGCGTAAGTTAGGGTAGTACGTACAAACTGTTTGTATAGGATACTAAGGGATTCCTTCTGTTGACCGAATGTTGTGGAGGTGAGTGTTCTGAGAGAGTTGTTTTTTTTTGTTGCTTTGGAGCAAATGTTTGATATGTGAGGGGAAAAGGACATGTGTGTGTCTAGGGTGAGGCCATGGATTGTTGGGGTTTTGTTTAGAGGTAGGGGATGTCCCATGAGGGTGACTCTCGGGTGTGCTTGGGATTCGTGGCGGTCTGAGGTTAGGATGGTGATGGAGGATTTTTGAGGGGATGCTGACATCCTATTGTTAGTCAGCCAGAGTTCCAGATTGGTAATGTACTGCTGGATCAGGCGTGTGGCGGTGTTACGGTTATGGTGTTGTGCTGTTATGGTCAGGTCATCTGCTTAGGAGGAGACGTGGACATGGGGGGGGAGAGGTTGTGGGAGGTCGTGCATGAAAAGGTTGAGGAGGATTGGAGAGAGTATGGAGCCCTGTGGGACGCCATTGTACTGTATAGTCTGTAGGTTTTGGATGAGTGTTGTTTGTGTATGACTTTGCCAAGTCGGCCTGCAATGAGATTAGTAAGCCATTTCTTGTCATTGGTGGGGATGTCGAGATCAATAATCTTTTGTGCAAGAATGTGGCGTGGGACAGTGTCGAAGGCTTTGTTGATGTCGATGGCAACAAGGACTGTGCGGGCAGGGGGGGATAGTTGGTTGAAGCCATCTAAGATGTGTTGGGTTAGGTTTGTAAGAAGCGTTGTGGTGGAGTGGGCGGACCTGAAGCCGTGTTGGGTTTGTGAAAATGTAATGTGTGGTTGTATGCGTCTTAATATCAGTTTTTCGAGGACTTTGGAAATGGTTGAGAGAAGGGAGATTGGCCGGTATGAAGCAGGTAGGTTGGGGGGTTTATTGGGTTTCAGTATCGGGATGATGTATGCCAGCTTCCAGGTAGAGGGTATGATATTGTGAAGCCACGAGTAATTGAATATGTTTGTGAGGGCTGCAATAGCAATTGGACCAAGGTGTTTGAGATGAATGTTTGAAATGTGGTCTGGGCCTTCGGCATGAGAGTTTTTGAGGGATTTTATGGCTGCAGCTGTGCCTTGGGGTGTAAATGGATGTGGTTGTTGTGGGTCGGCCGAGAGTTTCCGTATGTTTTTGAGGATTTTTCTATTATTGGGAACAGTGATTTTATGGCTAATTTTTGAGTAGTGGTGCATGAGTAGGTTGCAGTGTTTTTGTGGGGATGGAATTTGGTTACAATTGGAAAGGAGAGCTTCGTGTGTGGGGAGTGGGTTAGTATGTGAAGTGTGGATTTTTTTCAAGGTTTTCCAAAGTTGGGTGCTGTTGGTCTTGTGATTGAGTGTAGTTAAATAGGATTCCCAGTTTTCTGACTGTTTAGTGTTTATTAGATTTGTGATGTCAGTGTTAAGGTGGTGTATGAGGTCAATGTCTTCTGCAGTGGGACTGTGTTTCTGGCGTAATGAGTTTCTTTGTTTGATTAGATTGTGTATTTGTGGGGAGAAATATAATATATAATATATAATTTATATATATATTATTATATATATTATTATATATTATTATATATTATATATTATATATATATTTTATATATTATATTAATATATTATATATATATATATTATTATATATATAAATAATATTTTAATATATATATATATATATATATATATATACATATACAGGGTGTACATAAAGTCAGGATCTATTTTTTGAAGTACTTGGAAATTATATGGAATTCAATCATAAAATGATAAAGTGGTAACATTTATTAAATAATTAAGAGTAGGATTCGACGTGACGCCCATCAGTATCCCTGCACAGCTCAAATCGTTCTGGAGCATTTGCAGGGTTATGTTATCTGCAGCAGTTCGTATACGTGTACGTAAGTTTTCAAGACTCGTAATCTTCGTCTGATAGACGTGCGATTTGATAAAGCCCCATGCAAAGAAATCTAAAGGGGTTAAATCTGGTGATCTCGCTGGCCAAGGTCTGTTGCTTCCGCGTCCAATCCAGCGATTTGGAAAACGTCCATTTAGATAATCCTGAACAATTTTGGCATAGTGACAAGGAGCACCATTATGTTGATAGACGACGGTACTAACAATCCTATCCCCAATCAGCTGAGGTTCAAGGAATTGCTGCAACATGTCCAGATAAATAAGCCCCGTAACTGTAGCTTCAGCAAAGAAAAAAGGACCATAAACCTTAGATTTTGTTAAACCCATCCAGACATTAACTTTAGGCGAGTCTCTTTCCCAATTTTGGACGAAATCATTCGGTCTTTCATCTGCCCAAATTCGACAGTTATGGCGATTTACTTTTCCACACGTATGGAAAGTGGCTTCATCACTAAAGAGAATGTTGTCCATTAAATTATCACTCCAGATTTGTTCTACGAGATCAGCACACACACCACTTCGTCGAGGGAAATCTTCCTCATGTAAATCATGTAAAACCTGCAAATGATAGCTTTTCTTCTGCAAATTAACTTTCAGAATTTTGTGCACAGATGACGTCGGGAGGCTGAGTCTGTGTGATGCAGCACGAACGGACGTACGTGGCTCCTCAGTGATAATTCCGCGTACTGCATTCACGGTCGTCCTGATCTTGCTTCATCATTTACAGATCCCGTTCGTTTAAATTTGTTCACCAATTTTCGTATTGTCTTGTCTATTGGCCCCTGCTTATGAAATCTCCTAAACTTCTCTCTGATGTCATTGTATTTCTTTCCCTCGATTCGCCAAATTACTATTGCCACACGCTCTTCTGTATTCATTCTAAGGGCTTCTGAAAAGAAAAATAGAAAAAAATAATTATTTCACAAAAATAGATCCTGACTTTATGTACACCCTGTATGTATATATATAATATATAATATATATATATACTGTGTAAATATATATATGAAAAGGTTTATTGGCAGACTATAGATAGTCCATATGATAAATATTAATAATGCAATGACAGTTCACATACTAAGGATAGAAATATATACAATTAATTAGAAATAATACAGTAATGTCAAAGTTAAGTGGAGCTACAGACAGACGTTTTCGTACCATGTATTTCATAACCAAACGGCAGGACTCATGGATAGCTTGGATAATCGGGTTGGTTGACTTTTTAATTCTTTGCATTAGACTGTATGGAGCACGTTTTGTTACCTCCAGGAAGGTAGGGACATTGCGGGTAGCAAACATTTGCAAAGCTGAGCATCTCGGGGGGGGGGGGTAATTTATGTAGGAGTCTAAAAGACCTGTTGTACAGCAAATTTATGGTTCTGCCAGAACCTTTTTTATAATTCACCCAGAGTTGCTGTCTGTATATATTACTGCAGAAAGTATGAAAGTCTCTCTCTTTAGTTTCACTTGTACAGAACCGGAAGTTCCTTATAGTCATATTCACTTTAGCACAAAGGCTTTGAGATTTTCTTATATTTAAGTCATCACTGAAGGAGCTGGTGATAGTTTGACACAAATACTTAAACTCTTGTACTTCCTCAATTACTTCCTCTCATTTGAAACCTAATATCAGCTGGCTGATTACAGCTTTTAGGATGGAATTGCATAACCTTAGTTTTTGTAACATTAAAAAGAATATGTTTCTGCGAATACACTTTGCAAACTTTTAGTAGCCAATCCAGACCTTTAACAGAGGGTCTTAAGACCATATCATCGGCATAAACTAAGTTATTTATCCTTGTGTTATCTATACAACATCCTACTGTTGCCTCATTAAGTGAAGCAATTAATCCATCACTATACACATTAAACAGCATAGGGGAGAGCAAGGATCCTTGCCTCACCCTGCAAGAGGAGCCAAAACATTCGGATAGTACATTGCCCCACCTAATAGTAAAAGATTGGTGGAAATACTAAAATTTCAATAAATTTAATATGTAAATGGGAACCTTCCTGTCTTCTAGTCTCTATCATATGCCTGTCTTATATCTAGGAAACAGCTATAAATAGTTGAATTACTCAGTGTATTTAAATATTATTTCCTGAAGTACATAGATACACAGGTCAGTTGAGTGGGCCCTTTTAAAACCAAACTGATTAGGAGATGTCTACAAGTAATCATTTAATTGGAGTAACAAGAGTTTTTCTAGTAGTTTCGAGAAGCAGGAAACGACAGCAATAGGCCTGTAATTATTGCTGGATAGAATGTCCCTATACTTATTTTGACCAGGGGCAAGATATGAACTCGTTAACTCTACAGAGATATAGCTATGAGCCAAGCATCGATGATAAGAGCAATAATATATGCAGACATACCACGTTATTGGCATATTTTAAGTGCTTATTCGGTAGGTCATCTACCCCTGACGCAGAACCAGTCTTTAACTCTTTAATTAACGACTTTACTTCAGGAACTGATATCAAAGTATTTTCCCTTGTCCCTCCCACAGGCATTTCGCTGCAGTCTATCTTAAGATTATCCCTACTCACACTATTAACAATGTTCGAGTAGTGGTTTTTCCACAGCTTTGCAATTTCATCCTCCCCCGACACCCCATCGATTGTCTGAGGGAGGGCATTTTTGACATTCATTTGATTGTTCACAAATTTAAAAAATTTGTTGTTATCGTTATTTATGTGAGCTTCACAGGCTTTTGATGCTCGAATAGAATCTTCTTCCTGTTTACATCGCTTTATGACTGCCTTATACTGACCCCTACTTTTACACATATTCATTTATACTGGTACTAATCTGGGTCTACCATGAAAGCACCACAAATTGTAGGCATCTTTCGATTCCCTCTTCAGGAGGGGCAATAAAATCATTCCACCCAGAAATAATCTTAGTATGATAGTTGTAAGATCTAATCGGGGGTCTTCCTGCTTATCTTAACAGGGATACTGTCTTATTATAATACCTATCTATGAGTTTACAATGAGAATCATTTAAGATGCAAAATTTCTAAATTATTAAAGAGGTGACCTGTTTTGTTTTTATATTCTTTTCTCTGTTGCATATTAACATTAGACCAATCGATGCGATCGATTATTCTTACCTATTGAGTTCTTATGTCGTGTTGTTCATACGTTGGTAAAATTAATTAATAGTTTTAACGGTCTATGATCAGATATATATATATATATATATATATATATATATATGATGAATAAAACCACGAAGGAAAAAAGAAACACAAAGGGGTGCTCAAGCGCTTTCGTCTAATGACATCCTCAGGAACACTGGAGTGAAAGGACAGATCAAGGCAATATATAGGTTACAAAAATAAACATACATACATACATATTCACATATATATACATATATATATATATATATATATACATATATACATATATATAGTAAGCATAGAAAAAAATTGTGGGAGGAGCCAACATTTATATGGTCACAGAAAAATAAAGAAATAAAAATAAATATAAATATAAATTGAGAAAAAATTAATTACAAAATAGTGCCTTAGTGATATATATGTCACAGCCTAAATAATCATAAAGAAATAAACAGGCAAATAAAAAAAACCCATAAATATACATACATACATATATATATATATATATATACATATATATATATATATATATATATATATATATATATATATAAAGACACTTTTAGCACTTTGGCCGACCTTCAATATAAATTCAAATGGCTTTTTTATGGAACAGGTCACAAAAGAATAAAGAAATAAAAATAAATATAAATATTGTAAGTGGAGTCTACCAATTCAAGCTCAAGAGGGAAGTTTTACAATCGATTTAATAGATGCTGCCAAATTGATATATATGTCACATTAAAAAAATAAAAAATAATAATAATAAATTGAAAGATAAATTTTAAGAGAGGCACACCAATTTATAAGGGAAAAATTACCACATATGCATATTATAGTCACAAACGAATAAAAAAGTACAAGTAAATATAAATTGGAAAACAAAATGATGCCTAGATGATATATAAAGAACAATAAAATATATATACAACATATATACGGTATATATACGAAATATAAACGCAATATAAACAGAATATATATATATATATATATATGCATAAGGGAAAAAAAAAATTACCAAATTTGTTTTTATAATTATTGTCTGAGAAAACGGTAGGTCGCAAAAGAATAAAGAAATAAAAATAAATATAAATTGAAAAAATTACAAATAATACACGTACACATGTATACCCACATAACCAAATATATATATACATATACACACATAACCAAATATATATATACATATACACATATATACAAACACACACACACACACACATATATATATATATATATATATACAAGCTTGACCTTCACGAAATGAGAAATCATCCCGCAGAACCTTTGTGAGGTTGTAAGGTAAGGTAAGGTACATACACATATATATATATATATATATATATATATATATATATATATATATATATATATATATATATATACATATATATATTTAACTGCATACATACATACATACATACATATACACACATACATACATACATATACACACATATACATACAAACACATTTAACTGCAATGACCACACACATACTCACATACACATACATACATACACATACACGCATACAGCAAAAAATTGAAAAATAAAATTGTAAGGGAAACAACAGACCAAAAACAAATTTTTTACCAAAGATTTAACAACCTGCCCTTTTTGTTTAAATCCATTCTGAAGGAATTCAGAGCAACAGGATCAAGTTGAAACAGACCTTTACTCATGTTAAGGTTATTTGTAAGTTGAATTATAGCCGACTCAAGAATATTTCTATTAACAATGTTGCTAGAGTGAAACAAAACTGAAACATTATTCCAATCAATACAATGGGATAACTCTGACAAATGGACAAAAAGGGCACTGGACAACTGTCCCGTTCTAACGGAATATTGATGCTGTTTTACACGCGTTTGCAAATCCTTTCCCGTCTGACCTATGTAAAAGGAATCACATTGCTTACACCCAATTTTATAGATAATGCCTAAATTATTGGTAGGGCTATTTTTTACTATGATGTTTTTCACAATATTGTTATATGAAAAAACTACACTGATATCCAAAAGTTTAAGTACATTAGCAATGCCTAAGAAGCCCGGGAAAAATGGAAGTACTAAAATATTCTTTGACAAGGTGCGAGTGTTATTATTCACACGATAGAAGGTTCGTTTAGCCTTATTAAGACAAGATTCCATGAACGCAGATGGGTAACACAACTCACTTCCAATAACGTTGATATTTTCCAATTCGGCATCGATGTATTCCGGACTGGCGATCCTAAGAGCGCGGAGAAACATTGAGGAAAATATGGCCTTTTTAATAGGGGTGTCATGTCCAGAGTAAAAGTGTACGTAGGACAAATTGTCCTACGTACACTTTTACTCTGGACATGACACCCCTATTAAAAAGGCCATATTTTCCTCAATGTTTCTCCGCGCTCTTAGGATCGCCAGTCCGGAATACATCGATGCCGAATTGGAAAATATCAACGTTATTGGAAGTGAGTTGTGTTACCCATCTGCGTTCATGGAATCTTGTCTTAATAAGGCTAAACGAACCTTCTATCGTGTGAATAATAACACTCGCACCTTGTCAAAGAATATTTTAGTACTTCCATTTTTCCCGGGCTTCTTAGGCATTGCTAATGTACTTAAACTTTTGGATATCAGTGTAGTTTTTTCATATAACAATATTGTGAAAAACATCATAGTAAAAAATAGCCCTACCAATAATTTAGGCATTATCTATAAAATTGGGTGTAAGCAATGTGATTCCTTTTACATAGGTCAGACGGGAAAGGATTTGCAAACGCGTGTAAAACAGCATCAATATTCCGTTAGAACGGGACAGTTGTCCAGTGCCCTTTTTGTCCATTTGTCAGAGTTATCCCATTGTATTGATTGGAATAATGTTTCAGTTTTGTTTCACTCTAGCAACATTGTTAATAGAAATATTCTTGAGTCGGCTATAATTCAACTTACAAATAACCTTAACATGAGTAAAGGTCTGTTTCAACTTGATCCTGTTGCTCTGAATTCCTTCAGAATGGATTTAAACAAAAAGGGCAGGTTGTTAAATCTTTGGTAAAAAATTTGTTTTTGTCTGTTGTTTCCCTTACAATTTTATTTTTCAATTTTTGCTGTATGCGTGTATGTGTATGTATGTATGTGTATGTGAGTATGTGTGTGGTCATTGCAGTTAAATGTGTTTGTATGTATATGTGTGTATATGTATGTATGTATGTGTGTATATGTATGTATGTATGTATGTATGCAGTTAAATATATATGTATATATATATATATATATATATATATATATATGTATATGTGTATGTACCTTACCTTACCTTACAACCTCACAAAGGTTCTGCGGGATGATTTCTCATTTCGTGAAGGTCAAGCTTGTATATATATATATATATATGTGTGTGTGTGTGTGTGTGTGTGTTTGTATATATGTGTGTATATGTATATATATATTTGGTTATGTGGGTATACATGTGTACGTGTATTATTTGTAATTTTTTCAATTTATATTTATTTTTATTTCTTTATTCTTTTGCGACCTACCGTTTTCTCAGACAATAATTATAAAAACAAATTTGGTAATTTTTTTTTTCCCTTATGCATATATATATATATATATTCTGTTTATATTGCGTTTATATTTCGTATATATACCGTATATATGTTGTATATATATTTTATTGTTCTTTATATATCATCTAGGCATCATTTTGTTTTCCAATTTATATTTACTTGTACTTTTTTATTCGTTTGTGACTATAATATGCATATGTGGTAATTTTTCCCTTATAAATTGGTGTGCCTCTCTTAAAATTTATCTTTCAATTTATTATTATTATTTTTTATTTTTTTAATGTGACATATATATCAATTTGGCAGCATCTATTAAATCGATTGTAAAACTTCCCTCTTGAGCTTGAATTGGTAGACTCCACTTACAATATTTATATTTATTTTTATTTCTTTATTCTTTTGTGACCTGTTCCATAAAAAAGCCATTTGAATTTATATTGAAGGTCGGCCAAAGTGCTAAAAGTGTCTTTATATATATATAATATATATATATATATATGTATATATATATATATATATGTATGTATGTATATTTATGGTTTTTTTTTTTGCCTGTTTATTTCTTTATGATTATTTAGGCTGTGACATATATATCACTAAGGCACTATTTTGTAATTAATTTTTCTCAATTTATATTTATATTTATTTTTATTTCTTTATTTTTCTGTGACCATATAAATGTTGGCTCCTCCCACAATTTTTTTCTATGCTTACTATATATATGTATTATGTATATATATATATATATATATATGTATATATGTATATATATATATATATATATATATATATATATATATATATATGTGAATATGTATGTAGTATGTTTATTTTTGTAACCTATATATTGCCTTGATCTGTCCTTTCACTCCAGTGTTCCTGAGGATGTCATTAGACGAAAGCGCTTGAGCACCCCTTTGTGTTTCTTTTTTCCTTCGTGGTTTTATTCATCATAAATACTTTTCACGTGTCACTTTCGTGAAATAATTTTTCATATATATATGTATATATATATATATATATATATATATACATACATACATACATACATACATACATACATATACACGATATGATCAAAAGTATTCGGACACCCCGGAAAATCCGCATTTCTGCAAATATCACCTTCGCCGAAAGGTATGCTGGGAAAAAGCGTGGCGAAACTATAATGCTGAGTGTTCTGTTAAGTTATCAGTAACTGTTGTGAAGCCATGCCGCGCGGACGTGAACTCTCCGAGTTCCAACGTGGACTCGTCATCGGATGTTATTTAAGAACGTTTCTATACGAAACATTGCAGCCAAACAGGATATACCAAAGTCGACTGTAGCGGAGTTATCATGAGATGGAAGCACGACGGTGCAACTAACGCGAAAAAACGTTCGGACGACCACGCAAACTGACGGAACGTGATAGAAGAAGTCTGTACGACATGTCAAGAAGTCCCGCACGTCCCTGCCGCTTCCATCGCTGAGGAGGTAGGAAGAGCATCCGGTACCTCCGTTAGTACTGTAACTATCCGCAGAGAGATGTACAGACTTCGGTTATTATGGTAGAGCAGCTGTACACAAGCACTGATTACAAAAGTTAATGCCACGCGTCGTTTGGCCTGGTGTGTCTCCGTCGTTTCCTGACCGTGGAGGACTGGAAAACTGTTCTTTGGAGCGACGAGTCGCGGTAGTCACTCTTCCAGTCTGATGGGCGTGTTTGGGTGTGGCGACAGCCCGGAGAACGGCTTCTTCCTGACTGTGTACGTCCAACGGTGAAGTTCGGTGGAGGGTCCATCATGGTATGGGGTTGTTTTTCCTGGCTAGGGCTCGGCCCGTTGGTTGTTATACCCACTACCATGAACGGTGACGTTTATCTCGACGTTCTGGACAATTCGGCCCTCCCTACACTATGGCAATACTACGGAGATGGCCATTGTTTGTTTCAACAGGATCGAGCTCCCTGCCATACTGCAAGGCGTGTGCAGGACTGGTTTCGTGAAAATAAGGTGGATTTGTTAGACTGGCCTGCTCAGAGCCCCGATCTCAACCCAATCGAGCACATGTGGGACGAACTGGAGCGACGGATACGAAACCGCACACCACGCCCGGCTTCACTTGCATCTCTTGCATCAGCTCTGCAAGAGGAATGGCGAGCCATTCTTGCACAGACTTACCGAAAACTGGTGGAAAGTATGCCTCGACGTGTTGACGCTGTAATAAAAGCAAAGGGTGGACCTACTGGTTACTAAATGCCATAATAAAACAATTTTTCCCAAAACCATGCGGTGTCCGAATACTTTTGATCATATAGTGTATATATATATATATATCCCTTTGCTTTGTCCGGAGCGATAGGGCGCGTTCCTCTGTGGCGAATGTGGGAATACACCTTCGGTGTAAGGGCTTTCTCTGCCCTCGTGGACCATTGGGCCCGTTTGGGGACCCGGCTGATCTCCTGCTTCTTTTTCTTTCTTTCTCCTTTAACCCATTCTTTCTGGCTTCTCCTGTTTTTTTGGCGTTTTCTTTGGACCTTGATTTTGACCCTTCCTTGGCCCTTGGGTGTGGGAGGTGGTTGCCCTGCACCCTTGTCGCTTTCCAACCAAACCCAAACCCTGTCCCTGCCACTTTTCACCGCGCGTTGGATGAGAGTGGCCGCCTTTCAGGCACAGGGACTGGGTGCGGGTGTATCTCCCCTGCGTGACATCTATCGGCGGTGGGACCAAGTGTGCCCACACTTCGCCTTTCCCTTGTTGGAGTCGGTGGTGGCTGGATGCGCGCGGGGGATGAAGTTCTTTTTTGTTTTGCTATGGACACTTCTCCCCCTCGGCTTACGACTACTGCTTCTCATTCCCGGACTACTCTTCTCTCAACACTCGGGTGGTGGGCAACCAGGCCCTCGAGTCCTTTACCACTGGAAGACCGCAACCTAATGGGGTTGACCCCCCTGTGGAAGCGGAACGCTTGCACTCTCCTTTTCCGTTGCCGACCCCAGTCCGTCCCTCGACTACGCCCTTGGACCTACACTCTCTGGAGCAGGGGTCTCGCCCCAGCCCACTTCAGCCACCTTCGGGCAAGTCAAGTTCCACCGAGGACTTGCCCCCACAACCCGGCTTCTTGCTCTCCCCATATGCCCCCCTCACCCGCCGTCAGCCCACCTCCCCACGGAGAGAGCCTCGCGGCGGACGGGGGAGCCGGCATTCACGGCCGTCCTATCGACCGTTGAATATCCCAGTCCATTTCGACTCTACAGCCTCCCTCTCCCTTCCAAGTATCCACAAATTCCTGGTGATTCGGCCTACATCTGGGTCCCTCCCGAACAACTCTGAACGGACGTTCCAGGCGATCCGAACCCACAGCAACTCCAGCCGCTATGACGTACGCCCACAGAGGGATGGCTCCCTCCTCGTAAAATCACGCTCAGCCGCAGAGACGAAAGCCCTACTCTCCGTCACTGAGGTCCTTGGATGCTCGGTGTCCGTTTCCCCACACCCTCGCCTGAACCAGAGTCAGGGCACTATTTACGCCACCCGCCTATGTCGGTCGCAGTGAACGAGCTCCTGGAGGACTCGCACCCCAAGGAGTCACTAAGATCTATCGTTTCACATCCCGACAGGGAGGCACCCCCTCCCCCACCCCACGTCTGCTCCTTACTTTCAACACTAATCCCCCCGGCCGCATTGTATGGGGTATGGGAGACCGCGCCTCATGCGAGTTTTCTATCCGCCCATACGTCCCAGACCCGACCCGTTGCTTCAAATGCAATAAATTCGGACACGTTAGCTCCGCTTGTCGACAGCCGCATCAATTGTGTTCACTGTGGACGACTCGCTCACCCTGACAGGTGCCCCAACACACCCAAATGCTCCAACTGTGAAGGCGCACACCCTCTTCATCCCGAGAATGCCTTTTCTTCAGGTTCGAGAAGGAGGTCCGAGGCCTACAGGTGACGGACTTCCTTAGCCCCCGTGAGGCACGCGACAGGGTGCGGAGTCGGGAGGTGAGGCCGGGGGTGTCCTATGCCGCTGCTCTCGGCTCTATCATCTCGGCACGCCGCCCTGGCCTGCCGCCGAAACCCCCCCCAGCCACTGCTCCTGTTCCCCACAAGCAAATCCTCGCAGGACCCGACGGTCCCTGTCCCCCCACCGTTCCTCTCTTCCCGCACCTCACCTGCCACGAATCCCCCAGGAGTCTGGGACCAGGACACCCAGGTCCCAGCCACCTCAAACCCTGCCTTCCCAGTACTCCCTGCACACGCCCGAACCTGCCGCCCGGAGCAAGCCGTCGAGGCGGAGACGCCGGAGCGTGTCACCAGACCCTCCGGCCTTCCAACGTCTCTCTCCCTCTTCCCCTAAGACCAAGAAGACGGCTCGGACCCTTACACCGCCCACCACGTCTACTATGTCCATCTCTCCCCATCGCAGAAGTCCCACCACTCTACCCCCACAGACTCTGACAATAGTGGCCGAAATCCACGACCCGCCCCGTACGACGAGACCCAGCCCAATGAGTCCAGTGGATGCGGCTCTGGCGCAGCTGCACGGTGTGACCGAGGGAAGCTCGGCCGCGCCCACGCCCATGAGTCTCATGGATCTGCCCTTGCCTCCTGGTGCCATTTTCTCCACCCCTCCACGAGACCACTCTGGTTCACCTCCTTCCACCCCCATCGTACCTACCCCCCCAACATCCCCGGCCCCCTCCTTGTCAGCTACCCTGAGTACGCCCTCCCTCCCACCCGCCCGGTCTTTTGGTACCCCTGTCACCACCTAGGGTCCGCCGTGAGACCCCGGACAGGCGGGGTAGCGCCACTTTTGGGGTTAACGTGCCCCCCCTGGCCCGACCATAGAAGCCCGTCAAGGCACTTCCGACCCGCTCAGCCCACGATGTTCCTCTGCCTGCCGTGATCCACGCCTCCGGTCTCGCTCGGCCGACTCGACCCGCAACCTCCGCGGGTTCGACAGGCCGACCGATTCCTTCCCTGGTGAACGGTAGATAGCCAGCCATGCTCCCGACCCAGCCTTCAATTTCGCGAACTCCAGATCTCCCTTCACACTCCAACCTCCTAGCGCCTACACCTTTACCCATCCCCCTTCATCAACTAATGGATCCCCCGAAAACCACAATAGTCCACTGGAACTGTCGAGGAATATTTGCAAACTATGAAGGCCTTAACTCCTTGATTGCCACTTCCCGTCCGGTGTGTGTCTGTCTCCAGGAGCTAATCCTGGGGACCAGGCCCATGCCCTGCCCCACTGGTTATTTTGCATCGCCACCCCCCTCCTACCTGCACTCGAAGGGGAGCTGCCATCCTCGTCACCACGCAGTCCCCTTCTACAATCTCTCCATCCGGTCCCCGCTACAGGTGACTGCCGTCCGGCTCTCCCTGGATAGACAGTACACCGTTTGCTCAATCTACCTCCCCCCCACGCTCAAGTCTCCCGCGACGACCTGGTGGAAGTCGTGGAACAACTCCCCAGGCCCTTCCTACTACTGGGCGATTTCAATAGTCGCACCCCTTGTGGGGCGACACACACCCACCTATATGGCCCCAACCCTGATATCCGTCATGACCGAGCTCTCCTACATCTACCATGCCACCACCTGCACTCCATCCTGTATAGACCTGTCCCTCGTTTCAACTGATGCCCTCCTAGACTTCACGTGGCAAGTCCTCCGAGAGGACCATGGAAGTGACCATCTCCCATTCACTCACCCTCAATCGACCCGACCAGACTGTTCGGGTACCGGTAAGGTGGGTTACTACCAACGCGAATTGGGCCCGCTTCCGCGACAACACATATACCACCCTTACAACTGCCCACTTCCCATCCATCGACGAGTGCATCACATACTTCGAGTCCGTCGTTCTAGCGGCCGCAAGCACAAGCGTACCACAATCCTCCGCCTACCCCCGCGCCCGACGGGTTCCTTGGTGGACCCCGGAGTGCGCGGAGGCCGTGCGCGCCAAGAAGGCAACTCGGCGCTTCTACCGGACGCGACTCCCCATCCATCGCACGGAGATGCAGCGGGTCAGGGCCATCGCCCGCCGCACAATGAAGACAGCGCGCCGAGCCTCTTGGCGTGCCTTTGTGTCCGGCATCACCGCCAACACACCTTCGGCTACCATCTGGAAGAAGGTGCGGGGCGTCGAGAGGCGACATGTCCCCTCCCGACCCCCGGTCCTCCGGACTAACGACGGACTCCTATGTGAGCCCAAGTCGGTGGCAGACCACCTTGCTTCTACCTTCGCCGCCGTTTCTTCCTCTGCAGCCAATTCCGTACCCGCCCCTGACGATAGCCCCTCCACCGTCCATAGACAGCACCTACAACCGATTGTTTACCATGCGTGAACTACAGGCGGCACTGGCCTCTCGACGATCCCCTTGTCCCGGTCCGGACGGTATTCCGTACGGCATGATCCAACACCTCCACTCTACCTTACAAATTTTCCTGCTAGACTATACAATCGCATATGGATAGAGGGCGCCTTCCCTCTAGGTGGAAGGAGGCCCACGTCATCCCTATCCCCAAACCCGGCAAAGATTCCCTGGACCCCACAAACTACAGACCAATCGCCCTGACGTGTTGTGCCTGCAAGATCCTCGAAAAAATGGTCGCTACGCGATTATCGTTCGTCCTTGAACTACAATTCCTTCCCGTCTACCCAGTCCGGCTTCAGACAATTCCGCTCCACCACTGATCCCCTCCTGCTTCTCAGCCGAGACATACAGGATGCCTTCGACAATAGACAGTTCTTACTGTCAATTTTTTTTGACATCCAGAAGGCCTATGACACCACCCGTCGAGCAATGATCCTCGGTCAGCTCCGACATCTGGGCCTCGTCGGAGCCATGCCGACCTTCATCAGGGGCTTCCTTTCTTCCCGGACTTTTAAAGTCCGGGTGGGCTCAGTCCTCTCTGACACCTTTGTGCAGGAGGACGGGGTCCCACAGGGAAGCATCCTCAGTGTTCTCTGCTTCTCCGTCGTGATGAACACGGTCTCATAATGCCTTCCACCCTCCATCCGCTCTTCCATTTACGCGGATGACCTTGCAATCTACTTCGCAGGGCGAGAACCGTCTGTCGTTCAACGGCAAATGCAGATCGCCATCTACCGGGTGGAAAGGTGGGCGACGTCGGTGGGTTTCCGCCTCTCCATCCCTAAGTCCAAGTGCATGGTCTTCAGTAGAAGAAGACCCACAACCCTTCCTCTACCCTCTGTCACATTCAGGGTTGTGGAGTCGCACGTTTCAGGGCGGAGTCGGAGTCGGTAGAAAACTTCCGACTCCGACTCCAATTTCTGTGTCCTGTGTCACCCTTAATTTCTAAATCCTAAATACTAACATTTAGGTTATTTAGTTTTTTTGGTCAATGAACCTTATTCATTGATAGCCCCTAGATTAAGTTTTTTTAATATTTTTTTTTTTACATTTTCAGAATATACAATTAATATTTATTTAAATATAAAATATAAAATATAAAATTTCACACTTAGTGTGGTGGTGATGAAATGTCTTATTATTATGATAATTATAGTGAAACACTAGAGGAGTGGAGTCGTATATTTAAAATGTGAGGAGTCGGAGTCGGATTTTTAGATTTTTTACAATGTGTGGAGTCGGAGTCGGAAAATTTTGGAATTTTGGACCGACTCCACAACCCTGGTCACATTATACGGCAGTCCTCTTGAGGTGGTACCCTCCACGCGCTTTCTGGGCATGACCCTAGACCGACGGCTCAATTGGGTTCCCCATCTCAAGCACCTAAAGCAGTCCCTTCGACGCCCCCTCGCTCTCCTGGATCACCTCTCACACCACATGGGGTGCAGATCGACGCTCTCTTCTTCGCCTTTACACTTCCATAGTACAGTCGAAGCTGGACTATGATAGCGTAGTTTACGGCTCAGCCTCCAACGCCCGCCTCCGTATCCTGGACCCGGTACTTAATAGAGGCCTCCGCCTCGCCACCGGTGCTTTTCGCTCCTCCCCAGCCTCCAGCCTCCATGTGGAATGCGACCATCTCCTTCTCGCCCTCCGACGGGGTCTACTCCTCATGAGGACATACCTCCGTGCACAGAAGCTACCTTCGCTTCTGGGCACGGCAGTTTCAGAACTACCACCTCAGGGACGGAGCTGGCACTTCACTGAAGCGGTCCGCTCTTTCCTTGATCTTTTCAACATGCCCGCCCCCTCAGTTATCCCCATTTCATTCAGCATCTACCCACCCTGGATCCTCACCCCTATCAAGTTTTGCAAAGATCTGTGTGCCCTACCGAAGACTACCACGAGCGCCATGATATACAGGTCACTCTTCCGCGAACACGCAACCCAACACCCGGACGCAGTCGCCATTTACAGAGATGGTTCCCGCTCGGAAGCTGGTGTGGCCTCAGCGGTGATTCTGTCCCAGCCGCTTTCCCGGGGCGTCGGCCTTCCCCGCGAGGGCTCCGTTTTTTCGGCGGAACTTTTCGCCATTACGGAGGCCCTCGATATTGTGCGCACCCACTCTGCCAGTTCTTTCGTCATTTATTCGGATTCCCAAAGTGCACTTCTCTCCCTAGAAAAATTTAACTCCCCTCACCCGCTTGTCTGTACCATCCAGGAAACCTTCCACTTTTTAACGACCTTCCAACACAAGACAATCGCATTCTGCTGGGTCCCGGCTCATGTCGGCATCCAGGGTAACGAGGCGGCGGACCGCACAGCAAAGACGGCCTGCTCACTGCCGGCCTCCTCCCGACCCCTCCCCTTCTCCGACTTCTTCCCGGCTTTCCGCTCCCACTTCCGCTCCATATGGCAGCGGGAATGGGACCAGGCCACACAAAATAAACCACACGATCAAACCGCAAATAGGATACTGGGCCTCCTCATTCCACCGGTCCCGCCATAAAGAAGTAATCTTAGCCCGTCTCCACCTAGGCCACACCCGCATCACCCACAGACACCTTATGGCGAAATCGCCAGCCCCGCTTTTCCCTACCTGCCATACCCCTATCACTGTCTTACACCTCCTGGTGAAATGCCCAAAGTTGTCCGCTCTTCGTCGCAGGTGTTTCCATCTCTCGGCCGAAAATCCCATACCCAACCGCCTACGATCCATACTCGCCGACGGCCCCCACTTTTCAGCGGAAGCGATTCTCTTCTTCCTTACTCACTCCCATCTGTTGTATCGCATCTAAAACCATACCCCTCCTACCCACTATCCAGCGACTGACCCTTACTCATTCCCCTAGTCTACCGCCCCCAGGACAGTAACATCACCCACTCACTGCTTCGCCGAGATATGTACCGCTCTCTTCAGGTACGAATCGGCGGTAAATCAGAGAAAGGAAAAAAAATTATATATATATATATATATATATACTGTGTGTATATATATATATATACTGTGTATATATATATATTACAATATATATACATATATATACATATATATATACATATATATATACACATACCTATATATATACAATACATATATATACACATATATACACGCAGCTCAGTACTACAAGGTACAGTGCTGGCCCCACTCCTGTTCATTATCATGCTAACAGACATAGACAGTGGAGTAAACAGCAACAGTATAGTAACATCATTTGCGGACGATACAAAGATCAGCAGAAAAATCAGCGATGCAAACGAAGTAGAGGCCTTGTAGAGAGAGAGAGAAACAAAATATACAAATGGTCAGAAGACAACAATATGACATTTAACACAGAAAATTCAGCTCTTGAGATATGGTAGAAATGAGGAAATTTAAAAGACTGCATATTATGCTCCAGATAGACAAGAAATTCAGTGAAGCACGAAAGCGGTTTAAGGTTTCACTGTCCATACAGGCACACAGGTTCGTTGTGAAACCACCTACGGCCAAGTGATCGTTTGATTAATGCCATGTAGGGAGCCTTTCAGCTGGACGTAGCAGAGGAGCAGCGCTCACCGAAAAAAGTTGAGATGAGAGTGGCGAGTTTCTTCGTCGACTTCTAAAATAGCAAATTACGTCCAATTCCGGTACATAGTTCCACTTTTCTGTATATCTCCATCCCCTGATCCTCTTTGAATTTAAGAAGTCCGTTGTCAGACACAAGGACAGCGGAAGGCTATCTCAGCAACGTCCAGAAATTGATGTACAGTGATTATAATTTGGTGGATTTGGTGAAATTATAAGGGAAAGGGTTCGGTTATTGCCCAAAATTGTTTATTTTTTGTTTTGTGTCAGTAGTGCGCTCTGGTCAGTATGTTTTATAAACATTTTCTTGTTCTTTCTATATTGCCCTGATAGTAACTATATAACTATATGAATATTTTTTTCGAGTGTAAAGCGATCTTTGATGAGAAATCGCTGGAATAGATTGTGAACTTGAAATTTGTTGTAACCAATTTTAAGAGTTATCTTTCATTTTTCACATAACACCTTTGTTACAGATTCTACATTTGATCATTAGTGTGAGATGTTATTTTATTTTATGAGATGATATAAAATGTCTAATGTGTGGAATTTGTCACTGAAATGATTTTTTGTCTGTTACAACTTTTGAAATTGTTAAAGTTTAAAAAACTTAATAAATAAATTTGTGAAAAGAAAATTAATTAAATAAGTTTTTCTAGTGAAAACTTATTTTCAAGAGGGTGAGGTGAGGGTCGTGTATTGGTTTTTTAATAAAGAATATAATGTTTAATAAGAAATTTAATAGTGTTTTGTATGAAATTAAGATAGTAAGATGAAATTATTTTAAATATAAAATACTATTTGGCAACACTCGAAATGCTCTGAGGCCCAAGGCATACCCAAATGAGAGTCTCGGTCGGGGTTTTGTCCTAGTTGGGTGGGTTTTCGTTAGTAATATGTTGATTCTAAAATCTTTCTCTCTCTCCGCCCTTTGCTTTGTCTGGAGCTACAGGGCGCGTCCCTCTGTGGCCAGTGTGGGAATGCATCTTCCTTCTCTCTCTGCCTTCGTGGACCATTGGACCCGGCTGATCTCCTGCTTATGTTTCTTTCTCCTCCTTCCCCCCAATCCTTCTGGCTTGCTTGCTTATTTTTTTTACTCTTTCCTTGGACCTTGGGTGAGGGAGGTGGTTGTCCTTCACCCTTGTCACTCTTAAACCAAACTCAAGCCCTGTCCCTGCCATCTTTCACCGCGCGTTGGATGAGTGTGGCCGGCTTTTAGGCACGGGGACTGGGTATGGGTGTGTATCTCCTGCGTGACATCTGTCGGCGGTAGGACCGAGTGTGCCCACGATTCGCCTTTCCCTTGTTGGAATCGGTGGTGGCTGGATGCGAGCGGGGAATGAAGCTTCGTTTTTGTTTGCTATAGCTTCTACCCCTCGGCTTACGACTTCTGCTTCTAATGCTCGGACTACTACTACTACTACTACTACTACTACTACTACTACTAGCACTAGCACTCGGGTGGTGGGCAACCAGGCACTCGAGTCCTCTACCACTGGAAGACCGCATCCTCATGGGGTTGAACCCTCCTCGCTCAAACACTTCTCGTATGTCTTATTTCCGCAAGTGTTTTGACCCCTTCGTAGGGGCTGACGACTCTGACCCTGATTAGCTGGTTTCTTGTCCTCAGTTCTTCTGCCTCTCACAGCGGGATGTTTTTGAGGTCTACGATGAATGACTGCTTCCCGTTGTGGCGATCCCCGACAGATGTGGCCCCAGAACGATGGCTCTCTTGTGGTGGAAGTCTCCTCCACAGCCCAACACCAGGAGGTTTCGTCCCTCGACCCTGGCTTCTGTTTCCCTGGATTGTCTCCCCAACTCTTCCTTTAACACTAGTACGGATGTAGTACATGCTCCTCGCCCTTTGGAATACTCAGAATCGGATCTTCTCACTCGCCTCGCCTCTCAGAAGGTGACCCGCGTTTATCGCCCATCCCGTATGGTTCTGGGGTCAAGGATTCCATCTCCCTTATTGATCCTGACTTTTGCTCGTTTCCAGTTACCCGAGAAAACTAGGGCCGGTTATCCTCAATTTCCGGTCATCCTCAATTTCCGGTCCGTCGTTATATCCCCAGACCGCGCCGATGTTGTACTTGCCAGAGGTTCGGACACGTCAGTAAGACATGCCGAAGTTCCCGTGGTATTTGTGTCAACTGCGCCTCCCCGACACCTGGTTCCTCCTCTTCGAATCCTCCCCGCTGCGACAACTGTGGAGAAGACCACGCCGCCGCCGCCGCCTCTTCTGTCCGACTTAGGTATTCGAACGTGAGGTCCTGTCAGTTTGGGAAGCTGAAACGGTCAGCTTTCAGGAAGCGAGGGCCCGCGTTCGGTCCCGATTCACTCGTCCAGGCCTTACTTTTGCCCAAACACTGCGCTCCTCCCGCCCGCCTCCGACTTCGACCACCTCCGTACCATCCTTTTCCACACCCTATCATTCTAGGCCAGATCAGGCCTCATCCACCCGTCCCCCTATCACGTCCTCCACCTCCTCGTCGTCTCCATCCCCCAGAAAGAGCAAGAGAGAGAAAAAAATCGTTTAGTTTTCTTGAAGGTATTATTACAATCTGAATGTGTACGTGGGATGTTCGTAAAAGAATTAAATTAAGAATGATACATTTATAAAAGAATAAATATAGACGAATAAGTTTAAAAACGAATAGAACGTAAGCATCAGTTAATCAACGTAAACATTATATAAAAAATGTATTTGAATTTGTAGAAATATATTAGGTAAGTACAAGAATACTTGGAAGATCTTGGAAATTTAGTGTGAAATTAAGTGAACATTAGGCGAACTTAGGTTTTAAAATTAACTAGTATAAATTTTTAAGTTAAGATTACGCAACTGCGAAAGTGAATGAAATTGGTTTGATTCAGTATAAAAATAAATGGAGAGCTTCGATCTTACTTGATTTGTTATGAGATGGACCGGCTCCTTTTTTTCTCGGAAAGTTTCAATAAATCTCCATGATTGGAAAGTTATCTTATCCCCCGTCAGGGGCGGAGCTGGCTAGGGGCAGGCGGGGCAGTGCCCCGGGGCCCGGGTCGTTTCAACAAGTGATGAGAAGTTATTTGAGAGAGCAACAAAGCTAGTAAATAAATATAAAAATGATATTTCCTCTGGATTTCCAAGTCAATTACTCTCTTTTCGAATGTGTTTAAAAACAGACATTGAAAAAAATGACGACAATCCATGAATGAGCTATATTCATTTTTAATTAAAGACAACAGTACTTTGTGCTCAAGTTTTCCCGAAGTTGTGACTGCCATAACATTGTTCCTCACAATTCCTGTGACAGTTTCGAGTGCAGAGAGATCGTTTTCAAAACTTAAACTAATAAAGAACTATCTTCGAAATTCTATGAATGAGAAAAGATTAAGTGGACTCTCAATTATATTAATTGAAAACAAGAAAGCTAGAAATATTAACTTGGAGGATTTAGTTAATGAATTTGCTGAAAGAAAGGCGAGAAAAGTCAAGTTCTGATGTTGTCGTAAGTAAACTTTTATTTCACGGTATCCTTTTTAAAGCTCAATGTTTTGCCTTCTCTGCCTCCATGCGTACGAGTAGTATCCTAATTCTTAAATATATGCTAAATAAATAATGCAAAGAAAAGCAATATAAATGTATAATAAAAATTTTGTTAGGGGGCCCGTAATTAAGTTTTGCCCCGGGGCCCGTGACACTCTTGCTCCGTTCCTGTCCCCCGTAATGGCGAGTGTGCATTGTTTGATGGAGTTTAACCCCTTCGCAATATCTGTTGTTATATGACAGAGGGAACCAATAGGTTTACGTGGTATCCGAACCATCGATCCTACACACCTAGATGCAGAGGACAATTCTTCATCAAACTACTACTACTACTATCAAGACGCAATGTCTCTTAGCTTTGCTGATCACCGGGAACCGGTGATACCACATTGGCCACGACGTATCCCGGTCAGTGTGCATACGGTACATGCGTGTTGGGAAGTGAATTATTCGTTTCCATTTTTGGAGTTAGCATGAGAACGGGATGTGGGTTTTGATAAAGAAATGCAATCTTCCTGCAAGTAACCTGATGCATATTTTTTTCCAAACTGTAACGGATTAAACCATTGTAGGCTGAGGTTAATATAAGATTGTTCCATAAAATTAATTCAGGAGTTAGGAAGTGAGAGTGAAATCATTAAGTCATTCCTAGAGCTATACATAAAAATTTATTTGCAATATATCTGTTGCAAACGATCCAAATTATACTGCGCTTAAATTAAGAGGCATTTATTTATTCTTTCAAGTCAGTAAGAAACCGCTGTGCTGTTAAATTTAAACAACTGAACATTTACCTTTTACCTCTAATAAAGTGCTCAATAAAACTTCTTGGTCGATGTCCGTCTTCATTATTATTATTATTATTTATTATTATTATTTTTTATTTTTTATTTTTTTAAGGCTAAAGTATAGTAATCGCAGTTTTACATTTTGAAAATGTCTTCATATATTAATGTGATTTTCAGGGAATTCACCCGAATTTACGTCCAGAGCTGTGGTGCTATCTATTAGGTCTTCACGATTGGAATTCTTCCTATAAAGAAAGAGAGGAGAGAAGACGCACAAAAGAACAAGAGTACTTTGTAATGAAACAACAGTGGAAAACATTCTCCGAAGAACAAGAGAGAAACTTTTCAGGATTTAGGGACAGGAAAAGTATCATAGGTACTTTAGATAATTTGGTTTCATTGGATGGTACAATAATTGCTACATATTATCTCTATAGAAAACCTTCGGAAGAAAAAATATGCTTATACGAGTTTTTTTCCATGGTTTAAATGTGAAACGTTTACAGAGATAGATTTTGATCTTTTTTAATTATAGCTTTTTCTCATTTAAAGTTAAACTTGTGTATTTATTCAGAGAAAGATGTCAACCGAACAGATCGTAATCACCCATTTTATGAAGGGGATACTAACCCAAATCTAGAGATGCTCAATGATGTTCTTATGACGTACATTATGTACAATTTTGATTTGGGTTACGTGCAAGGAATGAGCGACTTGTTAGCGCCAATTCTATACGTTGTACAGAATGAAGCAATGGCCTTTTGGTGCTTTGTGGGATACATGAAACAAGTGGTTAGTTTCGAGTCGCAGAGAAGTTTAATCCATTAGTGTCCGGAGGTCTTTTCTGAGACTGAGTAAAATCGTCTGGGGTTAGCCAGAACAAATCCAGTAAAATGACGCTGGGCAGTAATGGGTTAATCTAGACAAGTAGAAATTAGTTCAGTTTGATCAAATATGGAAAAGTTGAGTTAAATATATTATTGCAAATTATATTTAATACTTATTTTTATTTGCAGTATCGAAATTTTGATCTTGATCAGTCGGGAATGAAGCAACAGTTAGGGGATCTTTCTCAGGTTCTTAGAATTCTCGATCCAGAGTTTGTCTCTTTCTTGGAAGCGCAAGATTCTGCAAATCTTTACTTCTGTTTCCGTTGGCTTCTCGTTAGGTTCAAAAGGGAACTAAACTACGCTGATACTCTAAGGTATCGCTGCAAACTAAAATTTTACCTTTTACACCTGTGTTTAAGCAAATTCACCTTAAAATGTGAAATATAACTTAGCTTACATAGAAACTTTTAATTATTTAAAACGCGAACCGAGAAGTATTGTGAATTTTAAGTGTTTCTCCTTATGAAAAAACTATATAGGGCTATGGGTTGATTGCCTGATACCCTCATCCGTTGGAAATTTCCAGCAGATTCGAGTGGAGAGTTAACGACAAAAGCCCTATGTTTTTTCGTTAGAGAGTTATGTATATGTAGGTCTTCAAAGGACCTCTGTTTATTTGCCTTCGGTATTTGCGCTGCCTAATGGTAAAGAAAGGAATTGCCTTACCTTATTTCGTTGGGCCTCGCTTCTGTTTCGATGTAGGGCGCGACGATCTTTTTGGATGTAGGGCCGTGGTACGATGGAGCTACACAATGAGTTGACTCGATGTAACTAATATAGGCAGTCACTATTTAAACACCTGAAGAACAGGCCTATCCTTCTTATAGTTATTAAGTTTTATATCAAGAGGATTTCACTCAGAACTTATAAGAAGATAAAGGACATCTTCCTTGCTTAAAGCATCGCTGTAACACAAGCAGCTCCGAGCGAGCCGATATAATATAATCTTCATATTTTTATTATGTGCTGATTTCGCAGAGTTCGTTGACTCCTCTCTCGATGTAATTTTCATGAGTCGGCAGTTGAAAAGTTTGAACACGATATAATAAATTTGTTTTCTTGTTGTTATGCAGGCCTGATGCCTACATATGGGTTCTATGTACGTATGGCAATTATTTCATTCCCAATAGCCTATGTCGCCAATCCCGAGGCAATTTTGTAGATATTTAATTCAATTAATTGATAATTTATATTTAATTAAGAAGTAAAGGTACCACATACGATACCATGTTGTAAGCGTGTATAGTTTTTCCATACTACTCAAGTTTTTGCTAATGTTTTCAGGTAGAAAATTTTATATATCCGGACCATTTAGATATTCTTTGGTTATTTTATTGCAATGTTTTTGGTGACGTCAGTAGATGGAAAGTTTGGTATGAAAATATACGTTTTCTCACATCTTGTTTGCGATATTGTAGGTGTCTTTTCCCCATCTTCAATAGGTTTTACGCCCAAACCTAAGCAATTCGTAATTATATAATACAATACAAATTATTATTTTGTATTGAAATATGACTTAGAAATTAAACTGTACCATAGGTTTTAGATTTTCCATAGTGACATTAGGTCTGGGTAGTAATTCGATGGGGGTGGCGGTCCGATCCGTGGTTCGGATCCTACGTAAAGTAGAAGATCCCCTCCATCATATGACTTTAATTGTTGCGAAGGAGGTTAAACAATCCCAGCATTACAGTGAGAAACTAATAATTCTTGCAGTATATTTTTTCTTTCACAGATTATGGGAAGTTTTGTGGACAGAACATTTGTGTACAAATTTCCATCTCTGTGTTGCAGCTGCTATTTTGGACACAGAACGGGATGAAATTGTTGAAAAGAAATTTGGATTTACTGATGTATTAAAAGTAAGATTAAAGTATAATTGAAATTATTATTGGTTGGTTTAAATTTAGTTTAGGACAACTCTTCATAATTTGGCTACCATGGCGTAATTTTTTTTATGCAGTAAGGAGGAGCCAAGGGGGAGTGCCCGCAAAAATGCCCACCTGTATAAGAGAGAGAGCCGAAATCAAGGTCTCCGAGTCTCACGATGCAATTTTTTTTGGGAACTTCTAAAAGTTGTATAGTGTGTAAATGCATGTATGTATGTTATAGTGAAGAATAGAGGGAGAAGCGTGTTTGAAAGCTTGCTGGGCTGCTCACAGGGTAGATGAAACGCGGGAAAAGATCGGTTAAAGAGGACAGTGACAGGAGAAACGGGAGTTCCAGCACTCCCTGTCTCCTGCCTAACGTCCCCACCCTCCCTGGAGTACTTTCCTGGTCGATTGGTGTCTACAATCTCCTCCTAATTGGGTTACTATTCAATTGGTTTTATTGATGTAACTAACTCGGTGATTGATTATATTCTCAAACAAAATTTAAATTATTTTTGGCATAGTGCAAAGTTGTGGAATTATTATATATTAATATAATAAATATATATTATTACGTATATAAATTTTTAAAACAATTCTTAGCACATCAACGGTTTGTCCCTCGGAATTGATTTGGACTTCACTTTGAAAAAGGCAGAAGCAATTTATGTGCAGCTTTCAAAATCTCCGCCAGTCCCGAACGCAGTGAGATCAATTTTAAATTTCCCTTTAATTCAAAAGGTAAAGTATTTTTTCACCATAATTAAAGTAGTCGCAAAATTGTTGAACTTGTTTCATTAATATATGCTCTAAGTTTAATAGAGACCTTGACTCAACATAGCTTATGTTTAAAATTATAAATATCTTTGTACTTTTTGAAGCAATTCTCTATTGTAATTTAGAACTTAAATCTAAATTTAAAAATCTCCAGTTAAAAATTTAAAGCCTTTATATGAAGGAATTCTAAAGAACTATGCTGTCTTACTAGTATTCACATCTGCACTTAAATTGCCTTTATTGCTGAAGGACGTGTTTTCATATGACAGCCCAAAGGCTCTACAAAAGTATCTCCTGCGGGTGAGTGCGCCAGGGGAGGTCTTCCTGGACGTGCGGAAAGGGTCACTACTCCCGACGAAGTTGGCTCGTCCGTGTTTGGATCTGTAACAAACGCGATCGGGTCCGCCGTTCATCACTTGGCCACCGGAGGGACGGCGCAGGACGAAGACGAGCTCATCTTCGAGCAAGCAGTTTCGCTTTCCTTTATTTGAGAATGGATATCCTCGAAAGGTTAGCCGTTGCAGGAAAATTTAGAGGGGGAAAACTGTTTGATTAGCCTTTTTTTTTTTTTTTTTGTTTTATTCAGTAAATATCATTCTTTTGAATTATGATTTGTATTCATGTGAATAATCATCTACCATATACTTCGTGTTTTCCTTTCTTATCTTTTCTTATCCTTCCTTTGATGGGAATTATTGAAGTACTTACTATTATATTTTGTGCTTTTTACTTTCTTTGGGCTAATTTTCAAATAATTTTTAAATTGGTTTGCCTCTTTAGTTCCAAGAAAGTTGTCATTGATAGTTGTATTTTTGGTTAGAGTTAAAGAAATTAAGAATTTTACATTTTCCTCTCCATCGGGTGGGCACGATGCTTGGGACTAGGGACAGAAAACCCTAAAATCAGTATACATAAGGATACCTAGGAATCACTACCGGGAATAAAGTATCTTCAACCTCCGGGATCCAGTATTATCTTTCATGGCAAGATTGGGGTATACCTCTAGTAGTACGTTAGGTGAGAACGTTTTCATTTCCACACTTCACAAACAGCTTCCATTCCTTTGTTTCTCGTTACCTCTTGGACCATATTATGTTAACTTCACGTTTATTCACATTACTAATTACATCCTTCCCTCTTTACTCGATCTTCCTCTGCTTTTCATAATTATGTACCCATTGTTATACACCATTTTTTTTACAATCCTATTATTTGTCATTCTCTCCGCTTGACTACACTTTACACCCCTCCTTAACCGAACATCCTCATTTTCTCTTTTGCCCTATCCGTTTTATGCCAATCATGCTTCGTAACTTATTCGTCTTAACTACTGTCACTTTTGACAATGAACTATCATGCCAAACAAGCGTCTCTCATCCGTTCATCAATGTTGATACCAGTACACCACCTTATTGCACTTAACAATTGAGCACTTCCCTCCCACCAAGGCTTTTATCACGCCCGACTTGCTCGCCCTGCTTCACTCTGCTTTCAACTTCCAATGCATTTGTACCATACAGTACATTCTAAGCACCTCCACAAGGCATATCTATACACTTTATCCAAAGCAATAAATTCCATATACCTTTTCTTTTTATCATTTAGTTTCTCACTCAGCTGGCTTACTGCAAAAATTTAATGAACATATCCTCTGCCTTCCCTAAAGCCGTTTTATACTTCTCTAACCCAAGGTTCTCTAATTTTTATATTAATTTTTATAACCTTTCTTATACAGTAGTATAGTTACGGCATTTGTCCAATTACTTGGGACACCCCTACTTTCTTTCCTCCCCCATTTTTACACTTTTTTTTCATTCCTGTTCAAGCCCATTTTACCTACACATTTAAGCACCCTACTACATATCCCATCAATTCCTGCTGACTTTCCTTTTCTCAGCTTGCACAATACTCGCTCAAGTTCTTCTATTTTGAAGTCTTCCACTCCCTGGTATTACACTTCTACATACACCACCACAACTACCTATACTCACATCTGCTTCCTGTTCATCTACTTCACCCACAAGCTTACTGAAATACTCTTCAATCTCTCTCATATTTGCCATTCTTTTCTTTCATGTTACCAATCACTGCATCAGCTTGTCCTTTGCACTTTTTCACTTCTTTCCAAAATAACTGCTCCTTCATCTTCCTTCCCAAGACTTAGTTTACTATCTTTTTACTGCTTTTTATCACACTCATTTAGGACGTTTTTTCCTGCATTCTTTGTACACTTTTATCACCGCCAGGTTGAGTTTGTAACATTCTTTTCCAGTCATTCGTTTCTTTCACTGTATTCTTTACCTTTATTGTTCCACTGTGCAGTTACCTTTCTCTTCACTCCTTTCGATACACACCCACATACATCAGATGCTGTAGTCACTAGATCTAAAAAATTTCCCGAGAGCAACGTGTCAGATTTTTGTTGCTGTTTGTGGCAAACTATTTTCCAGAGATGGTATCTCGAGCCCTGTTACGCACAGAGGCGGAGGATATGACCGTGTCCTCAGGGATCATCCGTACTTTACGTTTTGTCGTCATAACCGCGAAATTTAATTAACCTTTACTGTAGTATTTAGTGTAGGTAATATTACCCCTAAACCCCAAAGCTAAACCGGGATCACTTCTTAACCCCAATACCTCAAAACTATGTTAATTAATTATTAAAACGTCTTGCAGATGAGGTTCCTAACACGTTGCGGAGGAAGCAGAGTTTATTTTCACGCATCTTCTTCAAGAAAAACCTGATATTGTAATTATTGAATATGAGAAGCATTTAAAAATTAAGGGTATCGACTTTGAGTAAATTTAACTGAAATATATTCACTACTATTTTTATAACTACTTTTCTTGTACATTTGAGAAGCTACCAATCATTAATATAATCTTCAAAGTAAATTATAGGTTATTTCCTTTGCATTTTCATGTACAATGCTTTTGTATTTGTAGATTCAAACAGCTCTGTCTCCCCATAACCATTCAGAATTAGACACATGTTCATATGAACTTTTTTCCTCACAATGACCGATACTGTCATCTCCCGAAGTATTGACCTTTCCTCCTGAAACACCCTGTATAGATAAAAAAGTCACTTCAACCAATTTTCTTACGAGCAATCTTTAAACAAGTTTATTTCGTATGACCAAGTGATTTAAGAAATAAAAAATAGCACTCTACTTTGAGAAAACAACACTAATAAGGAAATAGCGAATAAAGTTATTTTTGAAATGTCAGTATGTACATTAGGGCGGCTCGTTTTTACACTTTTTTCGATATTTGATTGGGGGTAGTGCGGAAAAGGTGCGATTTGGAGAGAAAATAAAGTGTGTAAAATTTTTTTGATCTATGTCAATACCTTCCGGTGGCGGCGAGTCCTTAAAAATCGAAAAATAGGCCTAACGGGGTAGATTGGAAAATGGTTTTAAAGACTTACAAAATAAACAATAAACAATAAAAATTTCAGCACAATCTGTTAATAACTTCCGGTGGCGTCTTAGCCGTTAAAATATCCAAAATATTGATTTAAAGCAAGTTTTAACAAAATGTTATACAAATGTTAATTCCGGTATATTTCTGTGCAAACAACCCTGAGAACACTATTATAGGCTTGAATAAATTAATAGCAGTCATTGAACAATGAACATTATATAAAAATTATATAAAATTATATAAAAATTTTGTGTTTTTAGGCCTATTTTTCGATTTTTAAGGACTCGCCGCCACCGGAAGGTATTGACGTAGATCAAAAAAAATTTACACACTTTATTTTCTCTCCAAATCGCAACTTTTCCGCACTACCCCCAATCAAATATCGAAAAAAGTGTAAAAACGAGCCGCCCTAATGTACATACTGATATATATATATATATATATATATATATATACGTAAAGAACGACGCTTTGTATAGGAGAATTATCCGCGCAAGATGAGAGCGAAAGAACGAAACAAATGAAAAAATGAGGTACCCACCCGGGAATCGAACCCGGGATCTTCCGATTGCCGGTCAGATATGTACCTCATTTTTTCATTTGTTTCGTTCTTTCGCTCTCATCTTGCGCGGATAATTCTCCTATACAAAGCGTCGTTCTTTACGTTAATTATACTGCGTGTTTGCAGTTATAATATATATATATATATATATATATATATATATATATATAGTGTATATATGTATATATACTGACATTTCAAAAATAACTTTATTCGCTATTTCCTTATTAGTGTTGTTTTCTCAAAGTAGAGTGCTATTTTTTTTTTCTTAAATCACTTGGTCATACGAAATAAACTTATTTAAAGATTGCTCGTAAGAAAATTGGTTGAAGTGACTTTTTTATCTATACAGGGTGTTTCAGGAGGAAAGGTCAATACTTCTAGAGATGATAGTATCGGTCATTGTGAGAAAAAAAGTTCATATGAACATGTCTAATTCTGAATGGTTACGGAGATAGAGCTGTTTGAATCTACAAATACAAAAGCATTGTTAATGGTAATCAAGAAAGAGAAACCAATTACTGTTTCTAACATTTAATGTTTAAACATTGGCAATGTGTTGAAAACCCTGGTAAACACACTTCGATCCGGAATGCTGGGGTTCAGAAACCGTCGACGGTATTCTGCAACAGCAGCTGTTGTACTTCCATCGCAAAAACCGTAGACATACACCATATCTGCTTATTCGGCATGTGTGAAT
>JAJOZX010013844.1:75000-80000 GCA_023014485.1 Bathynomus jamesi
ATAGGGAGCTACTTTCCGCCCACCCTGTATGTGTATATATATATATGTGTGTAATATATATATATTATATGTATATATATTAGGGTGTTTCATACCTATAGGGTAAAATACAAATGAGCTTGGAGTTTTAATCCACACGTTTCTCCGTATTCTAAAGAACAGAAAACACGTTTGTGCAAGTTTGAACCAGATCGCGCTGCATTTAGAGGTCCCAACATGACGACTTTTTGTCAGTTCATTTCTCGCCTGCCTGCAGTGAAGACGTTTTCTTCGTCACTTGAGCGGTCGTTGTATAGCTATTGGAAACTATGGAGGTAATTCTATATGCTACTAATTATCTCATTTTACTGTGTATTGAAATTTATTATTATTTAATTTCTGTCATTTACTGTGGTAGTGATATTTATTATTAATATTACATGAAATTAATTAGTCTGTTGCATATTGGACAACTAAGCTGGTAATTATTTATGATACTAATTAATGTAATTTTACTGCGGTATTGAAATTTATTTAATAATGAATTGTCAAAGAGACGTAGTGTACACGTATCAGTTTTATAAATAAAGAAAAGCAGTAACTGGGACTCGAACCAGTGTCATAGCCGTTTGGCGGCATCGCTCAAGTCGGCGTACACAGCACGCTATCACTCCTAGATGGTGTAGTGGATAGCGTGCTGTGTACAGCCGACTGAGCGATGCCGCCAAAACGGCTATGACACTGGTTCGAGTCCCAGTTACTGCTTTTCTTTATTTAATTAATGAAATTAATTACGATGTGAAAATTATTTCTGTGGAATTATTTAGTTTGTTTTCTTTTCCAGGTGTCTACCAGAGCGAAAAACAGAAGTGTTTCTTATTGGCCCAGACGGATGCGAACATCACATCAAGTGGCCTTCCAACTCAGTTGCAAGTACTCAAAAAGTACTTTTACACCAAAAGGAGCAAAAATTTGGACGTACTAAATGCCTGAACTGTGCCTGGATGATGTCTCATATTTTGGGAGAGAGCGAGAATCCCCATGATGCGTCGAGATTCAGCCTTGAGGAAGATGGAATCCCTTCTCAAGGAATACGAACCGGCTTGTGAAGCACAAGTCACATAAAGCAGAGTCCTTCCGAGTGAAGGAGGCGATGTTCAAGGAGGCAATAGCGAAGGAGATCATGGACATTGCTCATTCACAGGCTAAGGAATGATGAAGAATCAGGAGGACATCCACTTCTCGACATGCAGCGTGAAGATCCAAATTCCTGCAGCATGGGCCCTGTGACATGAAGCTTCACTATAAGGAGATTAGGAAAAGGAAGAGCTGGACAAGATTAAGAACAACAGGAGAAGGCCAGGAAGGAACAAGGAGCGCAGAAGATACGGGGGCTTTAGTGATTTCAACTTCGTCAGAGACTGACTCAGATGTCGTTGACCCAACCGTGAAGTTTTTCCATCCTCCTCCAAGGGAAATACAAGAAGCGAGGCAGGAATCTGATCTCACAGGAATCTGATTCACAGGATGTGACGACTACCTACGATCGGCTGAATATTTCGTACCGCGATTCAGCTATGTCGTACGCTGCAGGCTAAATCACTAGGTTTTGACTTGAATGAACTGTCCATTTCTGCCAGTACATGTACCGCACACGCAATGCTCAGGAAGGTGGCTGCTGAAGTACAATCCGACGAAGTTTGTCCTGGTCAGCCTCTTGTCTTGCATTGGGACGGTAAGCTCCTACCTGACAATGAGCAATGGAAGGAGAGCGTTGACCGGATCGCCGTCTCGTCTCTGGAGACGGCAAGGAGAAGTTGCTTCGGCGTTCCTAAGTGACGTCCGGAACCGGCGAGAAGATAGCGCGAGTTTGCTTGGATTTGGTCAAGGAACACAGGATGGAAGAGCGCGTGCGGGGACTGTCTTTCGACACGACAGCGTCGAACACAGGGATTCATATCGGGGGCCTGCGTCCTGATGAGAAAGGTTGGCAGAGACTCATGTACTCCCCTGTCTGGCATCACATCTATGAAGTCATCTCAGCTCGTCTTCAAGCGTGCATACGTGCTTCAAGTGGCCCTTCCGTACCGATATACCGTTTTCAAGAGGTTTCAGGCACAATGGAAGTTCATCGACCGGTTGACGTGCGGCCGTACGATTTTGCTCAAGTCAATGACTCTATGAGGGAATGAGGAGAAGTCAGCCTGCTGGTGAGAGGATGGTGAGCACGTCGCATCAGCGCGATGACTACAAGGAACTGCTACAGTTGTTCTCATCTTCCTGGGAGAAGCAAAAGTGGTGGATTCCCTCTCAGAGCCCTGGCGCTTACCATCACGCTCGATGGATGGCGATAGCCATCTACTCCTTGAAAGTAATTCTAACTGAAGAAAGCAGTTCAAGAGTCGAGTCACGAGGGAAGCTCTGACAGCCGTAGGTCTCTTCGTGTCCCTCGTCTACATCCGAGGTTGGACTCGTGCTGCAACCTCAAGCAAGCTGCCGCAGTTGATCTGGAATTTCTGCGTGACGCGGAAGCCTTTGCAATGTCGGGATATTGTATGTAACGCTGCGCAAGAAGCCATGTCTCGACACCTATGGTACATCTCTGAGACTCTTATTGCCATGGCGTTCTTCGACGCAGATGTGGCAGATGAAGAAAAGGCTCAGATGGTCATCAGTTTGGGTAAGCCCGCATCGAAAAAGGAACTCAAGCGACCCCAAGGGAAGAACGTCAGGAATCTTGCCTCGAAACACCTGGCGGAGTTCGTGACAGGAAGACGATGGCTTTTCCATGCATTCGACTTGGACACAGAATTCTTGAAAAAGCCAGTTTGCCGAGTGGACTGAAGTAGAGGCTTCAAGCAAGCAGCGGCAACTGTTACAAAATCTCTGTCGTCAACGATCGGGCCAAAAGAGCCATCGCGTCACCAAAGAGTTCAACTGTCTCTGACGAAGAACGAAGAGCAGAAGCAGTATTTGCTCAAAACTGTGATACAGCATAGGGCGAAATACCCGAATAAAACCAAGAAGGATATCATGGACAAATGATTCGCAAGAAGTGGTTATGTTTTTGTATCTTTGGAAAATGTGTAGTGAAATGGTACTCGTTTGTTGAATAAAAATTCATTGACAGATTTTTGTTTAATTTTTTCCGTTTATGATCTGCCAGAGCATCAAACTGGGGACCCGTAAACTTTAAACTATTGAATTAATACTTCGGTTTATCAGTCTCCTCAGCAAATGGAACAAGGGGATCCATGTGGATTAAAATTTTTCCAAACTTTTAATTTATGAAACACCCTAATATATATATATATGTATATATATATATATATGTTATATATATATATATGTATATATATATATATTATATATATATATGTATATATATATATATATATATATATATATATATGTATATGTATATATATACACATATATATACACATATATATATATATATACATATACATATATATCAGTGGCGACTCGTGACATTTTTGTTCAGGCATGCAATGTTATGGAATGGAAGAAAAACATCCGCCTAACCCTCTTGCCCAAACTTTGCATATTGTTTACATAGAACTTAGCAAGTTAAAGGTGTTTTACAAACTTTTGGGGACCTCTTTGAAGGAAAGTTCATTTAATGTTAGGCTTAAATATGCGAACAAAAAATTAGACATATTTATATATAGTAGTTACCGAATTGATCTAAAGAAAAAGATACAAATTTAAAATTTACCTTAAATAATTGTGAAGCATTATTTGAATTGAAATTCTGCTCTCCTAGTTTTCCTGCAAAATTCTTCGATGACCAAATTGTAAAAGTACTCTCGATTCTCCATAGGCTTCTTGAGGAAATTTTTTTCAATTGAAATTAAGGCAAGATTAGATAGCCTTTCTTCACTTTGGGAACTCCGTAAATAACTTTTAATTCTTTTAAGCGCAGAAAATGATCGCTCAACACTTGCTGTCGATATTGGTATAGTTAGAATCAAATTCGTCAATTTATATATTTCCTTAAGACCTTTGTGCATTTCGCTTTCCAGTAGATATTTTAGGAGCTCAGCAACATTCTTTTTGGCAAAAGATTTGTGCGAATATAAAACACACAATTCAGAACGGAGACGAGGAAACTCAAAAAAATGAATTGTAGCTTCTTTTCAAAGATTCAAAGCTCTCTCTGGGAAAGTAACATCAGAACTCAAATTTTTTGCAATCTAAAAGCTCAATGAATTCCAATTTTTCCATTGAACTGAAACGCTCTTTCATTTGAAGAAGTATATTATCGAATATTTCATGAAATAGTTGACTATACTTCTCTTGTGGAGAAAGACTCTGTTTCCTTTTACATACAGGTTCACCACATCTTTCTGTTATCAAGTCCCACATATCTGCAAATTTTGTATCCCTTATTTGTTTGATTTTTTTCATAGTGCTTTCAACGGTGATTGAGCTATACACAATATCCATAGATTTTGTTTGCAGCACATTAAATAGATATTCAGTAAAGGAAAAATTGAAGAAAATACTTCTAATAAAAAATTAAAATCGAAAGTATCGATACCAGTACTGTGCGGATTGCACGCAGCAATCCGCGTGCACTATTTTTTGTTTTTTCATCAAATTTCTTTGGGTTTTCAAGAATGCTTTTTAAAAGATCTATTAAATCTTCTTTATTTTCCTTAACTCTTTCAACTAGACGAGATGAATAGTTCCACCGCGTTGGAGCCAGTTTAGGGAAACGCTTTCCAACAACTTTGTCAAGCATTGAAGTTCGCTTAGTTGAACTGCTGAAAAATGATGACAAACTTCCTAATACTGAAAAAAAATTATTAAATTCGGAAATTTCAGCGACAGCTTGGGATAAAACAAGGTTAAGTTTATGGGCGTAGCAGTGAAGAAAAATAGCCTCTGGTACAGTTTCTCTAATCTTTGTTTGTACTCCATTAAGATCGCTCCCCATAACAGCAGCACCGTCGTAGGTTTGAGCAACTAATTTTTTCAAACAGCCCAGTTCACCT